>VYZX01024575.1:0-34428 GCA_013401335.1 Brachypteracias leptosomus
GGCCCCGCCGGGGGTAGCCGCCCGCGCCCCGCACCCGCGGAGCCCGACATGAACTGAGGCGGGCGCGGAGGAGGATGGCTAGAGCCTTCGGCCCGCGGTGGCCACAGCGCCCGGCCCCGGGCGGCGGCGGGGGGCTCCTCTTCGTGCTGCTCTGCGCCTCGGCCGGCCTGCCCCGGAGCGGCCAGCAAGTGCTGCGGATCGGTGAGTGCCGCCCCCGGGCCCTGCGCCGCCCCGCTCCGCGGACCGGGGTGACGGAGGGGGGCTTCTGGCTCCGGGGCGCTTCCCCTGCCTCCCGCCCCGGGCGCTGCGCGGGTGCTTTGCTTGTGCCGGGGCAGCTGGCCCCGCGTACCTCCCGCGGGGCTCGACGCAGCCCGCACCGGGGCTGGGGCTGCGGGCGACGCCGACCGGGCTGCCCCCAGCCTATGTTTTCCTCGGCGGGGCGTTTGCCCGGGGAGCGGGGCATAACCCGCTTCGTTTGTTCCGCTTGTCGGGCTCTGCGGGGCTCCGCGGGCGCCTCTCCCGAAAGTTTGCCCAGGTGCGCGGCGGCGGGACGCGGGGAAGTTGGGCGCGGGGGTCCTGGAGGAGCGGAGCGGGGCCGGGACGAGCATCCCGGGAGCCGCTCGGGGCTGGCCGCGGGCGAGGAGGGGTCACCCAGCGGTGGAGCGCTCCGCGGCAGCGGGTGTAAAGTGCGCCTGAAGCCGCGCAAACACCGCGCCGGGCCGGGCGGGAGGGAGGGGGTGCTGCGGGGATGGTTCAGGGACCTTAAAATGTATGCCGAAAAGTGGTGAGGTTTCCTGGGTCGGATCGGAGAGCAAGCAGCTGTAGCATGCGAAGGGTAATCTTTTAGGATGGGGGACGTCTTTGCCCTCCTTTGCCTTCCCTTCCTAACCCTGCGGTGGGGGGAGCTCGGCGAGGGCCGTACGTACCTGTGGCCCTAGAAAACAGGATTTTATTTTTAAGTAGAAAACTCTGCACCATGGAAACGGGGTTCAGTTCACAGGAAGCCTCTCTCCCTACAGTGGGTTTCTTGTGTCAGTCAAGTGAGACAGTGAATACAAAGTATCAAAAGAGTTAGGGGTTAGGAAAAACTGAAAAAGATGTAGGAAGAATCTGTCACACTTCTGTTTCTGTGCCTATCCCTTTTTTGCTTGACAAATACCGAATATGAAGGGAAAAAAAAAAAAAAAGAAGCGAAGCTGTTTATGCCACCCGGGGAGATGCATTCCTAAAGATGTGTTCCCCTGCGAAATAAAAGATTGATGCCTTTTGACCTGGCAAGCATTAACCCCACTAAGCTTTCCTCACATGAGTACTCCTTTAAACATCAAGTGGAAGGCTCCTCATATGCCTAGAGAGCAAGGGACCCGATGACTGAAACGTTTAAATAAATTAAGGGACAAAGTCCCTCAAAGTGCTGAGCAAAAGCGAGGGGGGCTGGGAAGGTGTGAGTGCCTGAAGGCACTCAGGACCTTGCAGATGAAATCTGTAATAAGTTTATAAAGGTCCATATTCAGTGTTTGCTCACTTTTCTTCTCACGGGATGCAGGTGAAGTTTGCTGTCTCTCTGCTCACCACTACAGTGTAACCATGCCCCACTTGGAGCTGAGGGGAATGTCTGTGCACAGGCACAGAGTGCAGGAAACACAAAGCTTTGTGCTCTCACAGATGGATAAATTCAGGGCCAAGGAAACTTGTGGAAGAAAGTAAACCAACTTCAAATAACTTAACCATATGCTACAGCCGGATGCTTTGGAAATACACAAGCATCATCATTGCCACTTGGCAGCCTTAACTTGCTTAGCTTTAATGGGAATAGTCTCTAAAGTAAAAAGGAGCATGCCAGAGTTTAAAGGGAAACGTATTTGCTTGAACGTAGATAGCTCTGTACAGGATGAAAGCTCAGTTTCACAGCTGGCATCAGCATTGCAGGGACCCAGGCAGAGATTTAGGGTGTGCACTCCTCCCTCTGTCAGCCTTCCCATTGCATAACTTGCTTTGCTGTTTCTGTTTGGTCTAGCAATTGCCCACATACCTTTTCCCTAAAATTGCTCTGCGTGATTTGTAGACTCTCTGCTGCAAGATCTGTGTGTATCTCTAGTTCGGATTTACTCTGTCAGTGCATGCAAAGATGGTACCCTAATACTGATTCCACTCTTTACTTCCACCACAATTTAAACAATGAGGATGAAAAGCCGCTCAGCTTTCAATCGCAGCAACCAAAGACACATCCAAAGAGATGCTGCTGGAGAATCAATGCTCCTTGTGTGTTACATGGTTGTGAATGCATAAAATATTACGTGTATTCTTATTATTGTAGTTATCCTGCCTATAAAGTAATGATGTTATAAAATATTAATCCTTCATCTCCGTTAACAGCAGCAAGTTTCTCCACAGAATCTGTCACTCTTGGAGGTGACAAACAGAAGTAATGGCAATAACTCCTCCAACACTCTTTGTGATAACATAATAAAATCATCCCAAAGCATTTCTGACAATGAAGAAAATACTATTAAGCCATCAGATTTTCTTCATGTTTTAGTTAATTAAGGAAAGGAAAGTAATGCTATATGATGGTGCAGCAGTTTGCACCTGAATTAATACACTGGTAGTTTAATTGCATTTTCCACTGTTAGGGAGCTTTTGGATTTTTTTTTCAGGCTTATAATACAAATGAATAGATTCTCTTGGTATTTAATTAGTTGAGAAAGGGCATGTGAGAGAAATTCTAGCTATTTCTCAGCATCTAGATAATGACTATTTTTCTAGCTCTCTAAACAGGAAAGTGAGGGGTGGCAATATGACCAGTAAAACTAACTCATTAGGATAAAAATAATGGATTCTGAGCTAAGATGTAGTTTTTGATTTCAGGTAATGCAATACTTAAATTTTAGTGTCTTACTGCGTATTTCTTTCATGTTCATGCTAAAGAGCTTTTCCCTTGATATATGAACTATTAGAACTGTCCAAGGAAATACCATCTTTATCTACACATAACCCACTAGACTATGTTATATAAATGTATATTTAAAGTTCATGACCCTAATATTTTTTATTTAATACTAAGGAATTTTCAGTTTTTACACTGAGTCAATCTAACCTTCTTATCTATCCTACTTGTACTGCTTGTATGAAATAAATGAACTCAAATAGCACAAGGAAGAATATAAATTAAGACAAGCAGGTGCTAAGTTGCAGAAACAGCTTCCAAAGCACTAAAATCTCAGCAGCAACAAAATATATTTGTTAATACTGGATACAGAGCTATCTCATTTCTTACTGAATATCCTTAAGGTCATTACAACTTCTGACTAGGTTATAAGAATATACTTCTGCAATATTATATGAACATTTATAAATGGTGGTCGTTCAAGCTACACTCTGCGTTAGAACTAACCAATAACTGAGAAACTACGCAAGTTATTAACATATCACTGGAGTTAATTAAAAAGAGAATGTGGCAATTATCGACAAATACCTGTAGGAAGTTATATGTGGATGAATCTTTGAATTAATCTCTAAAATTAACAACTCTTGAAAATGAGCAAATGAGTATTTTTGTGGTTTCATAAGAAGTTGTTTTAGGTGATGAAATAGATACTCTTCAGTTTGTACCAGAAGTAATTTTCAGTACTTTCTGTGTTTCTGTAGTTAAATGGAATATTTAAGTATGGGTTCATGCTCTGCACTGATTTATTCCTTACTTGAGCAAAATTCTCAATGGTTTAGTGAATTTGTTTTCAAAGATGCAGGATTAGCCCCATAATATTTCTCTCTAATTGAGAAATACAGGTTTTAAACAGACACAGATAACTCAACCTAACCTGCAAAATAATATTTTCTAATAAGTTGAAATTTTCAATATAGATTTCAAAATATATGTCTATATTTCCCCAAGCAGAGCTAGAGCTGTGAAGTTTTTTTCCTACATTATGTTACTGTTCCCACACTGAGAGATAGTCAAAAACCTAGTTAATTTCACTGCAAACTTACTACTTTTTGCCCAGTCTTCTTGAGATTAATTTTTTTTTGTGGAGGAGATGATATTAATACATATTTGAGCTTCATCAGTGTTACATGACAAAAACTGTGTTTGGAATGTCTCTATCATATTGAACATAATTAAAAATGTTAATTTCAAAAGTATTTCTTAGTAGGTGTCTACAAGTTATTCTATTTCTATAATTTTGTGGAAAGTGGGCCTGCATTTTATGTGATGAGGCATTAAATCTTGAATGTTCAGCAGTTTATCATTTCACTGTAATACAATTTGCCTAAATTTACTCATTCTACACTTCACAGAAAACTGTTTTGCTAAAAATATTTCTAAAGGATTGCTACCAAAAAGTCCAAACATTAATTTTTATCCATCTCCCACCTCATTGGATTTGACAGTACTGTACAGGTGTGAGACAGTGCAATGTTTGGCTTGCATGCTTTAAATAGTTAATCAAGTTAAAAATACCCTGTAAAAGGCAGATGAAATACATATTTCCAGCACCTTAGCAGGGCACTCCAGCCAGTCTGTACTTGTGCAACAAAAGGTCAGGGGAGCTGAGTGGCCTCAATGCACACGGGGAGGTCAGGGAAAACATTTGACTGCATAATGATTTGTGTGGTTTCACCCTAAATTATTAAAATCCAAATCTCATTGGTGATTTCTTTGTGTTCTGCCATTTAGGCTTGATGATGCAGAAAGGTGGATTACGTTGGGTTCCATACCCTTGTATGTCCAGGCTTTTGTACCATAGAAGGCACTTGCTATACTGGGTTGCTCCATTGGGGAATATTAAAAAGTTTGAAGCCAATCCTAAACTGATGGAAATGGGCATCCTTTCATTGAACTCAAGGGAGCTATGCTGGTTTAAATTGCCTGAAGAGCTTTCTGGACATAATATATTGAGAATGATGAAACTTTTGTAATTCCCCTAACTGACCTACTCGCTTACCATCCTTCCTAATAATGAGTAGGATCTGACAAAATCAGGTCCTACACATCTTTAGCTCTTGGTTTACGCAGGTGCACTCTGCAGAGCATTTCTGGAGCTCAATTCTGAGGCTGAGCAATGGTGGTCATGGAGTGCATGAAGCTCGCCAGAATTGCGGTGACCCACCACACCATCAGCTCTTGATGTTTGCTGAGTGCCTGTGCCATAACCAGAACATCCTTAATTACTGGGGCAGTGTAAACTGCTGCTCATGATTTGAAGACAGTGTAGAGGAGACCTTCACTTTCCAGAAAATTGGCCGTTTGCATCTCAATTGTCAGGAAATACCTATGTCCTAAATACCTGCTTTAGCGTGAAATAGATGAGCTGCAAAGGTGCATGATAGACTTCAAGTAGTCTATCATACTGTGGCTTGGTGGTTATGCCACAGACAGCTCCTGAGGGCTGTATTAACAAAAACACCGAGCTTGGGTTGCTTCTGTCCTGGACTACTTGTCAGTAAAAGCTGAAGGAGAATAACAAAGAAAAGGTCCTGAGACCAGAAAATGAAAACTAAGGAAGCAAGGCTGGATTTGCCTAGCTTGGACCAGAGTTAGGACAGTTTAGGCAATACTGAGGGAGATAAAAACATTTAAGTACATCACGAAGATATATTAGTCCTGCATTTTGCATCTTGGGAGATATGTGGTTAACTGTGGCAAATTTCACGCAAGTATCTTGGTGAAAGTCAAGTGGGTTATAGGAAAATGAAATATAAGGCCAGCCAGGGCATTGATATCTGTGCCGTAGTATTTTATTATTTTCTCTTAACTTATGCAAGGTGTATCCTAATGTGCCCCTGTGCAAAATAGGTCCATAGTGCTGCAGTGAGCTCCAGGTGGGCAGATAAATAGGACATCCTGCTGTGATTCTCCAAGGCTTCAAACGTATTTATGTAACACACGTGCATCAGTTCAGACACTTAAGATGTTGGGAAAATACAGGATGAAATCTTCAAAACAATGAAATTGATGAAATTTTGCCAAAGGATAAGAATTTTTCATCAAATATTTTATTTATGCAAAATGGGTGATACTTAACCTTAATACTTTTTCAATTAACAATTCATGCACGTTACAGTGATCATTGCAGGAGGAACAATTCTTATAAATAAAGTAAAATTAAATTTCTCTGAATTTGATTTCTTGCTTAATGGCCTATTTGTAGTCTTCAGGTGTAATAACTTTTTTTTAATTCCCGTGACTTTCCCATAACATCTAATTTCACTTATTTAGAGGGCATTTGCCTCAGCATCAGTTTTTGCTTTAGCTATTAGCTTCTCCATATGGCCCTGTCTTCACTTAACATTTTCCATTGAGACCACAAGTTCAATCTCAATACTGCTTTTTCATTACAGTCTGTTTTGTATATCCTGGTCAGTAATGAAGCTTAAATCCTGCTTCCCCCCCCCAATATTTTAAACAACTGCCTTTAATCTTCTTTTCTCGGAAAGGCTTGATTTGACCAACTAGACTATAGATTGTACTGCAGTAAAAAAAAAAAAATCCTATCCAAGAACTGATTAGTTTTACTCCACAGCTTTGGATCTGTAACCCGCAAGCCCAGGGTGTCCTAGTTTTTGGTTGACTTTAGATTTTAGTTTGAAGTAATGAGTTTATGATTTTGGGAAAGCTTTGCGGTGGGAATGTTACTACCCTTCCCTCTCTCTTTCTTTCTCTTTCTGCTGAAGGTGATACAGTATTATCTAGAAAATGATTAGCTTTCAAATGATGAGTTTGCTTTCACTGAGCAAATTCAAAATTAAAACTGTTTCATTATTCCAAATAAGCATCTTTTCCTTTTCAGCTAGAGGAGCGCTGCTAAAGTACTAAGTATCTTCTAAATATCTTTTTAAAAATTATTATTACTATTATTATTTATTTCTCTGACAGTGCAGAAGGTTCCTTATATCTTTACAGCTTCATCTGTACCAAGACATTAAATTAGGGTGGTACAAACACTCAAAAATGTGAATCAGCTATATGGTCCAATAGTACAGATGAAGAAGTAGTCTCAAAGGCTCAGTTTTGAGCTTCATTTCTCAGGTCCATCAGGCTCTCTACAATTACACTTTCTCATTGTTTTTTCCTTTGGGCTTTCAGACTGCACCACCACAAGTTTAAAAGAGGAACATTATAAATTCAGTTAGCATTGAAATTTTTCCCATATTCTGCCATCAGATCTGTATATGCAAACTTGATCTATTTCAAGGAAAATTATGTTTACAACACATTGATTCTGGCTGAACTTCAAGACCAACCATCCTTCCGTATTGCTAAACGGCATAGAGGTCCTGGTGCAATGCTGAGTAGGTGGAAGTGACAGTCAGAGTGCAGAAGTACCTCCAGAAATATGAGGTGGGACTTGTTTTGAGTGAACAAGTGTGCAACACTCATTGTTCTACCTACATATGAAGAAGCAGCAAAACTTCCCATGGCCATTATGTCCAAGGGATACAGATACTGAGGCTTTGCTTTTGCTCTCAGGTGGAGAAGAAACAGAGCCTTCCCTGAAATCAGTGGTACACCACTGAGACCTTAAAATCACTGTGATTTTGCATGCTCTCCTACAGGAAAAAAAACAACCTCAAAACAACCGCCAAGCCAAATCCGATGAAAAACTGACACTTTTTTTAAAAAAGATCAAGCATGCTAAAATATAGTAAAAGCCATTCACTACACTATAAGTAATATGATTCTAAATGTTTTGGATAGAATAAACAGGAAAACATTAGCATATGCTGTGGATCAAAGGGTCAAAAAAGCACACTATTTTGAAAGAACAACATTAGGTAGCTATAAGAAAAGACGAAAAAAAATATGTTTGAAGATAGAAGTTTATCCTCCCCTTCCCCTGGGATGAGTGATGAGGCAGAGCCCTGCCAGGATGTTTATATGGTGGTTGCTGGCACTCACTTCTACTAAAGATCACCTCCCTTTCCCTTCCCAGGGAGAGATGTGTCATTAATGTCTTCAGCATGCAAACCAGATCCCCAGGTGAGTAATTAGGCTTGCCTAATCTGCCATTGCTGTTTCTGCAGTTAATGGCAGTCTGTATGTCAGCCCAACGTATCCTAGGTATTACTTTAGTTGCTTACTTCTTTAATGTTAAGCGTCTTCTCCTGCTTGAGAGCTTTGGCCTTCATGGTCTGTGAGAGCACACACAGAAGCCAGTAGGTTTCTAACTCTCTGCTTTCCTGTGGTGAATAGCAAGAGCAGCCTACACCTCTGGGCTTACAGCTGTCTCTAAAACAGGTAAATCAAAGGATGCTGCTTCTCTTTATGAGTCTTGCCTCACTATAGCTTTGCTTAGCTATGGTAACACTACTACTGTAGATTGTAATGCAGTAGAGCAATTAAACAATGAACAACTACTATAAATTGTGCTATCTGTAGGGGAAGCTGGGTTATATAAATTGGGTTTAGTATGATTTGGCAAGACAGTACTGAGAAGGAAAGCTGTATATACCTTATATTCTTGGATTGTATAATTAGAAGGAAAATCTATGGAAACTGGTGCTTTTGGGGTCTACCATGTGGTGAAAGGTTGTATTGAACTAGTTTTCCTTCTGCTTTGTTTCATGTAGTATGAAGTATGTAATATTTCAACAACGATTTTAATGAATAATAACAACACTGGCATCTTCTGAAGCAGTAGAACTCAGAGTACTTCACAAAGCGTACACAATTAGTTTTATTTTATGATTAGGAAAGCCAAGGCCAGATAACTGAAGTGTTTTGCTGGCAAACTTGTGGCAAAACTGGGAGTGACTCCAGGTCTCTGAAGTGCCGTTACCCCAGACCTCTGCCCACTTTGACATTTCCTAATGGTTTGTATATTAGGTGAAAATTTGCATAGAACCTTTAGAAATTAGTAGTATGAAGAGCTGAATGTTGCTGCTACAGAAGCCCAAGTGTGTTTAACTAAAGAATTTATAGGTAGGTGTTTTATGGCCTGAATGGTCTGCACGCACTTGGAGCTCAACTTGGATATGCAGTGTAAAGCAGGCAATACTGAAGATTTTCCCCAACACTAGAGGATTCTGTGAAGAAGCAGAGTATGTGCCTTCTTCCTGATTTGTGTAGTGGCTACCCAAAAGTATAAGTAGAAGATACTACGAGCCAGAAGCTCCTCAGGGGCCACCAACATCCATGGCCCTTGAAAGTGCTTTTTTACTGCTCAGATTTCTTCTGAGCATGTTTTCAGCGTGCCTTGCTATGTCTTCTCCAGCCTCTGCATTCAGATCTGCTCAGCAGACTGGTGTTCTGCTGAAGATGAGGGATGGTAAGTCTTAACAAGGCATGGACACCTTTAAGGTACAGAAGAATTTCTTTTTTTTTTTTCCCATTTTGACATTCCCATGGGATTTTCTACTATGACACACGTGCCCTCTATAATTGTATGTATTTCAAATACAGAAATATTTTGTTATGCCCTTTCAAGAAGGGTATTATTTACACTGTCAAGGTGGTTTGGTGCTTTACTAGGCTGTAACTCCCAGGCAAACCTACATGAATTGGCCTGACTTGGTCTCTTGCATAAGGTTTGTTCCAGCACTATGTTTCCCCCTTCCCCTTCCAAGAAAGGATCTAAGCAGTTAGCAAGAGGCTTTCAGAGCATCTGAGCCATGTGCAGTGATGTAAATTGTGCCATCAAAACTGTTGAAGTCTTTATCAAATATTCAGGTGTCCTTATAAAATTTTACAGCCATTCTAGCTAGGAATTAACTATTGCTTCAGGAACTACACATCTCAGTGCTTACAATCCTTTGCTTTCACTGTCTTGGTCTCATCCCTGATGAAGATATGGAGAACTGAAAATTAGATCCACTGAGATGTAAATATCCAGAGGAAAAAAAACCAAACCCAATACAACTTTTTCTTTCACAAAAATAACTTTTTCTCTGCTTACATAAAAGAAATACAAAAGAAGCCAAAGCCATTTTAATCCTCCATCCCACTGTGCCAGCAGCTTTCTCCTAAATGTCTTGGGGGCCCTGTGCCAACCTAGTAATTTCTATAAAGGTTATGAATAGGAAGCTCAGGCCTGATGGAATGTGAAAAGTAGTTTACATGAAATAGTTACTTTGTTTTCGAGGAACTGCAAATTAATCCAAATTTCTCTGGAATGGTCCCAAGAGATTAATCTCAAGACATCTGAGTCCGTATCAAGCTTAGAGGCTCCCTATCAGCAGTCAGAGGAAAAGAGGCCAGGTTGCTGCAGCAACAGCATGACATATGTAAAACTCTGTTTGATGATGTCAGCATCACAGAGAAAGCTGTTTAAAAGTTAGGTTTTTTTAGCTGTACTGTACTTTTCGAGAGACTGTCAGCCACTGTCAGGTTGGCCAATGAATCAAAATGTGTGGTGAATAACTTCAGCAATCTCATGTGCATAGCAAGTTAGTTTTCCACATAAAATAAATCAGTAATAACCTATTGAGAGCAATAAAAGAAACTGGTAGTAAGCCACTTAAGAATTTTCCCTGCAATTTGGAAACAAATAAAGTTATAATTTATGATTAAAATATTTTCATGTTTTGTTTTTGAATGCTTTTATTCATCTTAGGATTCAGAAAGAGCATAGGAAATTACTTAAAAATTGAACAGATGGTCTTTGATAGTCTATTGGAATGGAAGATGAATGAGTAAATATCTTGAACAGGGCACACGTCACTGCTGTAGTATTTTCACTTATGATTTTCAAATGCATTTTGTATGATAAACCATACTTATGCTAAACAAAATGGCTTTATTAATGGAATGCTATATCCTCAATTTATTAGTCCATACTTAAAAATATTAAATGCAAAAGACTAGTAAGAGTGTAGTAAATGAGGCAGAAATGCTGAAGAATAATCTGTGTAGTTAGGTAACAAAAGATGGGATTTTGAAGTTGCGCACTCAACATTAGTTTGATACTTCCCATCTTCTGGGGTTTCACTTTTTGATCATATATGTTTATATAAAAAGCTTTTGGTATAATTCTCCATCACTGTGTAAGAAACAATCCAAAATGCCAGGAATGTTCCCCTCATGCCCTATGGGCACAGTAAGGATCTCTAGTGCAATGCAGGATGGAGACGTGTGCCATGCATCACCAGTAGATGTGGCTGTTCTCCCTATGGACCTGGTCCTAGAGAAGGATGAGAGACCCTTCTGCTGGTGTTTTTCTAGAGGTGATGGGAAGCTGACTGGCAGCACAGCAAAGGGGCAGAGCAGGCTCCTGGCTCATACTGCTGCAGACACCAAACCAGGCAAGGGACAGGCTTGTTTCTGCAGCTCTGGGTAACACGTGAGTCATGCAGAGGGTTACAGTAGGTACTTCTCTGGCCATTGGTAAAAAGCTGTCACTGACTGCATTTACAGCACATGGCCATCAAATTTTAAGTTCCTGCATGAAGATATTCTTGGTGAAAACATTCTCAGTGAAAAGGTTGTCAGACTGTTTGGGGAAAAAAATAATTTGTTATTCTCAGGAACAGCTAAAACCTCCTGTATTCAATTTGAGACAGCTGCAGGATAGGGGAAATGCCGCTTTAGAAGGCTGACATTTGACAGTTACAAGCAGCTAAAGACAAGGTTGTGTAGTGGACAATGGCTGTTCTCCTCACATTGCACAGTGAAATACTGCGATCTTTACAGTGACATGCTGCTTCCTTCACTGGAGCTCTGTCTGCTTAAATAAACCCATTAAAGATGGGCATTTGTTCTTTCTTGAACAAGTTTCCATTTGTGTGTTTGCTAATGGCTAAGCAGTGCAGAAAGGAGAAGTACAAGGTTTCCTGCTTTTCCATTTGGAAACGGTTCGACAAAGGTCCCTCTGAGGACACACAGCACTCTTGTCCGTAACACACGTTCCCAAAGCGCAGTGGCAGGGACCTGGGAGGGAGCTTGCTGCAGAAAACAGCTCAGTATCCAGTGTGTATAAGCCACTATGGGAGGGTACTTTGAAAAGAGACTGCTCAGCTTGTGACTGTGCTGAAGTTCACTGAGGGGGATTTGCCAATCTGTGATCTGCTGCTAAGCCGTCATGATGGTGGTGTTGGGATGAGTTCAGCTCTCACCTGCGTCTTGCCACTGTACAGAAAGTCCCACAGAGCTGAGCAGATGCCATCAAACACAAAGTTCACTGTGCATATGACTAAAGATTTTGAATGCAAAGCCGAAGGAATCATGGTTATAAGGGAGCCGAATGTCGATGAAGCTCAATGCATTGAGCGGATTGCTTCTCTATGCAGGAACCTATAAACTTTTCAGACTTACCCCCTCAGTTTCTGCTTCCCCTCTCTCTGAATGTGGAGATGCTCAGTTTGTCTGGCCACGTGCTCTGGTGTATGATTTGATCCTGACACTAAGACCACTTTAAGAATTTGATGTAGAAATTGATGTCTTTCCTCTTGGTATCTCTGATCCAACAACTTGTACACAAAAAGCTTTTTATTCTTCCAAAGCTGCTTCCTTTCAACTATGCCAAACCACCCCAAAAACTTATCAGCGGGGTACCACAGATGAAGTCTAGTGTGAGCTGATGCTTTTCCAACTGTAGCTATCTTGAAAATTTTCATTTCACATCCAAATTGTTTGCTTATCTGCTAGAAACATATGTTAAGAGAAGTTAAGGCTCTGTTGCCCAAGGTGCATTTTAATACAGGGGAAGAACTGCTTCAGATATTTCACATTACATCTTCTAGCTTTATCTGGTGCTGTAAATTATAAAGCTGCTCTACTGAACTGAAGGAAGATTAAATTTTTGAACACTGTTTTCTGAAGAATGCAGATTTTTCTCTTTGAAATGAAGATCTGTCCTGCATCAGTGTAGCTCACTGCATACTTTGCTGCCCAAGCCTTTCTTTTTTCTATCAGGGTGCCAGGCTGTTCCCTGGGGACCGTGTCCTGTCATTGATCCATGTACTGACATTAAAAAAGCACCTGCAGATGGAGTGAGTGTGGGATGTGCCCTGAACAGCAAGTGGTCTGGGAAACTGTAATCCTTATGCTGTCATCTTGAAATCAGAACTGGCATGAAGGAAAATTAGCAAGAAACATTTATCTTCTCATCTGTGTACACTTCTGTAGATGCCCAATGTATGTATGATACATGGATGTGTTTTAGAAAAACCAGTTGCTTGCAGCATCCAAGTGAAATACTTATGCACTGCAGTTTTACTCAGATGCATGCCTCTATCATATTGAATTCCTGGCTTCCAGCCCTCTTCTTTTAGCTCTCGCAGTGTGGGGAGATCTCATCTATGTTTGTTTCCTTCTGTGTTTAACACAGGCCCCTGGGAGGAAGCTGAGTGGGTGCCTTCTTTAAAGTAATATAGCACCAATAGGATTGAGTGTTGCAAACAGTTCTTTTGCCTTTGTATAAAAGGATGAATTTAGACCCATTTCCTCTTATTATTTATTTCCCATGTATGCACAAATGGACACAAAGGCCAGACACTACAGCTACCCCAAATGCTTCTTGCTCAAAATTGCAACACAACTATCTGGTGTGGACACTTCACGGGGCTGGAGGATGTTAACGAACATGGGAAGAGCACCAGCATTGAGGTTCCCCACGGCCTCTTCTCTGTGTCATCCTCATCAACTTCATGGAGGCAGTGGAGAGACATGATAGCATGGCACCTTGTTTTCTCCCCCCATGGCAGCTGCCCTCCTCTTCTTTCAGAAGTAGCACATGGAGGAGCAACAGCATCTCCTTTCTGTTGAAGAGAAAGCTGTGGTGGCAAGCACACCTGGGACTGCTGCAGGCAGCATTTTTCTGGGTGAATGGATGAAGACCATGTCTGCCTTGTCAAATTTTCCATCAGCAGAGACGCTCAGGGTGTGCAGCATATGCCTCAACCTTTTCAGCAGTGCTGGGGTTAGCGCAATATCAGAGGAAGAGAAAAATGTTTTCTAGTAATTAGATAGCTACATGCTTTATGCCCTCTGGTTCTTTGCTTTAAATGGGAATGTTTCTGTGTGTAAGCAGATTAATTCTGTGTTAATCAGAATGTTTCATAGCCTATTTTATATAGGCAAAAGTTAGTCCAGTTTTCCATGATGTATTGAAATCCTTTGCACTACAAGATAATGAGAAAGGCTGATGAGGGAGAATTGTTCTTTATAACTCCAGAGTAATTATTATGACAACTACAGTTTAAGATGATTTGTGTACTAATTTATTTCTGCAAGTTTGTAAGCAAAAGGATGTTGAAATCTCACCTTTTCTTCCTTTTCACGAAAGTAATTTCACAAAGTCATTGTATGAATCTTTGTCCTGAACATTTCTGTGAGTGTCAAATTGTTATCATGCATTGTCAGTAAACAGGGGAGTCTCGTTTCTGGGCAGCTGTACTTATGCATAGCACTTTCCCTCTGTCCTGTGAGAAACCATTGGAGTCAGTCTTGATCTGTTTTTTGAATTGCATATTGTTTTACAAGTATCAAGTACAAGAAAACAAAAACTTCAGAAATAATTTTGAGGACTTACTGAAACTGCTCCCAGAAACAAACACAAAAAGCTGCCTGGTAGTGACGGGTGAAGGGAAGAGTGTCAGATACAGCCTTTCAAGCACTCAGGTGAGGGGAGAAGGTGCTCCAGGTGCCTGAGCAGAGATCCTCTGCAGCCCCTGGACAGACTAGGATGGAGCTGACATCCACACTGCACCTGTGGAAGACCCCACACTGGAGCAGGTGGATATGCTCTGAAGAAATTGTGGCCCATGGAGAGCCCATGCTGGAGCAGGTTTATACTGAAAGACTGCAGCTCATGGAGAGGACCCACGCTGGAGCAGGGCAGAAATGTGTGGAGGAAGGAGCAGCAGAGAGGAGCTGCTGTGGACTGACTGCAACCCCCCATTCCCAATCACCTCTGTACTGCTCAGCAGGGAGGAGATTGACAAGTCTGGAATGAAGGAGTGAAGTTGACCCTGAGGGAAAGGTGGTGTTTTAATGTATCATTGTTTCTCACTATCTAAATGTATTTTTATTGGCAATAAATTAAATTAATTTTCCACAAGTTGAGTCTGTTTTGCCTGTGACAGTAATTGTTAAGGAATGGCCTTGTCTTACCTGGACCCACAAGCTTTTTAATCTTGGTTTTCTCCCTCTGTCCTGTTGAAGAGGGGGAGTGAGAGAGCATCTGGCAGCTAGCCAAGGTCAACCCACCACAACTAAGATGTGGAAAAATTGAGAAGGATTATTTCCATGGCATTTGTATTGAAATTGCTCATTTTTAGCAACTTCTAGTAAGAATAGTGTGAAGCTACTTAATTCCAATGGCTTTTAGCTGCTGTTGTGAAGGCTGGAGTTTCTTTGATTGAAGACTGAGCTGCTCAGTGCTACCAGCTGATTATGCATTTGCACAATAAGAAACAAGATTTTAAAATAATTTAAATAACTAAGGTAGTTTAGAAGATGCAGAGTGATCTTTGCTGGGGAGATTTAATTAATGTTAGAATTCTTGGCTTTTGTATTTGCAACTCAGCTGTTTGCAATACCAAGAACCTATTTTATTGCAACCTTTAGAATGGTGCAATGATTCATGGTATTTTATAATGAAGTAATAGGCTTTAAACTGCCCATCTTAGCAGATTTAACTGCAAAACTTCTTTTTAAATCAAGTCTTCGCTCTTATATGTGAGTTCTTAGAGAAAATCTGTGGAAAAATGGGGCACAAAATAATCTCTTCTGATTCTCTGTTCTTTGTTTTAAGTGACAGACCACTTTTTCTCGGGAAAAAAAAAAATACCCGAAGGCTACTTTAGCTCTTCCTCTCCCAGAGTCAGTGGAGTTGTGGCAGCTTGTAGTGATGAGGTTCTGGCAAGTGTATTATTCTGACAGAAGAGAACTGTTGAGCAATTTACTGCAGCTTGTCCAAATTGCAAATGAAGGTTCTGGATTCCATTAGTTTGAGGAAATCAATGGTAAAAGGCCTCCTCCTACTTCCTTTTTCTCCAGCTGCTGATTTTGTCAAGGCCTCCCACTTTTGCGAAGGTTTCTTTCTCTGCTCTGCTTGTTCTCACCAAAGCAGAGGCATGGAAAGAATGCCAAAATTCACTAGTTTATAGTAAGAATAGATTCTGTCAGGTGTAAATTATTCCAGCCACTGACAGTGCTGTAAGCAGGCTTGAATGAGTTGGAATGTCTTCTAGCCACAGTTTCTAGAAATAGCATTATTATTTACATACGATCACATGGTTTGAGCTAGCACAGCAAACACTAAAAGCACAAACCTCTATTTATATAGAAGAATGTCTTGTTAGAAAAGAATCTTCCCTTGCTTTGTTCAGCTTAGCACAGAGCTTCTGATTCAGTACACGAATATATCAAATAAGGTCAAGTATGATTCAATTTTGGTGTCACGCTGAATTCATAGTAGAGCTAATATTGTTATAGTCCTGTTGTGACTGACATAAACCTGTCACATTTTCAATAGGGTGATTCATGAAAGATACAGAAGAATCAATGGAGATAAAAATAGGTAATGCAATAACATCATCCATCTCATCATAATTTTGCTTGTATTATACCGAGTAACCTGATTAAAAGGGTCATATTTAAATATAATCTGGCAAAACTGCTTATAGAAATGAGAGTGAGAGGAAAGGAATCCAAACAGACGTGCTTTGCAGGTAAGCCAGGGTATAATACATCAGTCTCCGCAGGGGACACAGCCCCTGTCACCAGCAGTGAGCTCCCGATATGAAGTGGGGCAGCAGGCAGCCCCCACCATTTGTGAAACCTGCTCTCAACTGGAGAACTGCAGGCAGCCTGGCACATTTTTACTCAATGAGAGCCAAAGTGAAATAAAAAGACCCTGAATGGTATGCTACAAAGTAAAAGAATCTCCTTTGTATTCACACCAAGGATGGTACAGGGATCTCTGGGTCCCCATGGCCTGTCTGAATATTTTAAGGTTGTTCAGTAACTCCTATAGCTAGAAGGAATGGTTCATTCTGTATTTTAGGATGGATTAGCTTCTACCATTCCTTATGACATACTTGATGGACTCAGGATGTGTTGCTCAAAGAAAGGAAAGACAGGTGTGACCATATAAAACACAGCATTACAACTTAGTTACAATTTCTTAATTTTCAATTCCCCTGATATTATTGATCTCTAAATATACAAGAATACTTTGGGAGAGGTCTGATATAAATCTGAAGAGCTGCCTGACCACCAAAGTCACATATGAACTTACATCATCCAAGGACCAGGATCTGTTCACTTTGTTTGCACAATATCCTAAAAAGTAAAACATTGCCTAGTGAAGCCCAGACTTGCCTTCTGCTTTGCCACATCCTACAGTTACTGTAACCTCATCTGCCTTTCTTGTTCCCTCTTGACCTCATCCCTGCAGAAGTACCTGTAGTTCTCTTTCTTTAAAATCCTCCCGCCTATCCTCAAATGACAAGCGGCAAGAGGCAGTAACGTTGTTTCCAAGAAACACACAGCCAGCAGCCAAAACCTGCAGGTAACTTGAGTTTTTCCTTTAGTGATCCCATTTACTAAATTCCTCAGATACATTTTCACAAAATTTGTAGGAATTGCATGACTTTGAGACCTCTACCATTTGTCAAACTTGGCTAAAGGTGGTCAGTGTTTAAATTATTGGTGCTAGTGATCAGATTGGTATTAAGATGATCAGATAGCGTGATTTTGCAAAACTTGTTTCCTTAGAAAATCTGGCTGAAAAGAGGACTTAAAGTTTTTTGGCTTAAGAAGTCAGATGCATCTGTTCCCCACAAACTAGATTATATCTGGGATAGCCAAAATACAGATTTCCCTATTCTACACTCTGTGGAGATGTATAATCAAAATCAAAATGTCACTCCTCTTGTCATGAAGCTTGTGCTTTTGCGAAAGATTAGATTTGGGGAGATTTGTATTCCTTGTGGGGCAAGAGCGGATTAAGATGTGATGCTAATTTCATTCAGACCACACAGCTTTATGCCAACAATATCTTTCCTTACCCTCCAGCCTGGGAGACAGTGCAATCAAGATGCAGACAGATATCAAAACGGACAACTTTGATAGCAATTTCTGGAATATCAGGCCTGTCAGTGTAGTTCAGCTTTCTCTTCATTACACAGAAACATGTTTCAAGAAATCAAGGAGCATAGGAAGTTCAGAAGCACAATGATGTTTGTTATTCAAAAAGTGTGATCTGCATCCTTCACCCATCTCAAAATTTGCACTGCTCTGTTATGTTGTGGATCATAAGTAAAGCACAAAATCAAAGAGAGATTTTTTCATCTTACTGTGAAAGTCCTATACAACACAGAGTATTCATCATAAACATCTATGTTTGAGTTGGAAGAAAAAAACCCTTGCAAAGACAGCAGAGAACAATTGAGGGAGATGCTGTCCTCTGCTATCTAAAGTGGTGGAAGAGGAGCTGGGACTTGAGTGTTATTTTCTCAGTGACTCATACTGCTGCAATATGAGGAAAGGATATGGAGATATTGGGAAAGCAGATGTGACATTTGTACAATGATACCTGCATATGGTGATACAGCTTTTATGTATGGACCACACATGGTAACAGGAACAGCAGTCCTTCTGAAGCAGTACTGTACTGTTTGGTGTAGTCTTTTGCTGACATATTAAGGTAGGTTATAGTCCTCCAAATTCCTGCCTGTCACCACTTTTCAATCTGTGCTCCTTTCCCCTGACCTCACAGCCCTAAAAACTGGAGCTGGAGGCTGCTTCTGAAGCCTGCAGGCTTGCCTTATAATGGTGATAATTTTTATGAGATTCACTGATTTGAGTTCTGCTATAATAGCTTTTTACTGCAGTCTTGCTATCTCTTGTCATCATGAGCTCAAGCACCAGTATACAAGGAGGATAAAGAAAAGGAAATGGAATGAAAAAATCTTAGATAAGAGCAAATTGACAGGTTGATGATAATCTTAAGTTTGTGGAACTGTGTTTATGCATGTTTTCTAGTTAAACTCAAGTGCTTTCTAGCATGCAACATGCTTAAGAGATTATAGTGTGTGGGATTTATTGCAAAAACTGTCATGAAGTTCTCAAATACCCTTCTCTTATCCTATCATATTGCATTGTGCCCCAGATTTGAAAGAACACTTCTGTGTGAACTCAGACATCCTACAAATCACATCAAAGTGCTTATAAAACTACCAAGACAGTATAAGAATGTATTTGTGGCTACTGGGAAATAAAGGATTATTAATTTTCCTTTCAGCATTTTTTTATTAATTAAGACTCAAAGATGTTCAATATTTCTGCCAGAATAAGAAAAAAATTTAGCAATTTGTAAGGAAGGCAGCATTTTTCCTGTCTTTGTGAGTCTTAAAAATTCAAATAACTGGCAGTGACAAAACAATGACAACGATGACTGCTACTGGCAGTCTGTTACTTTTACAGTCACCTTCTCAAGCTTTATTGCTTATCGTCAGATAGAACAGTTGGCCCCAATGGAAAAGACAGGTTGCTACAGATGACAGGATCTTTACAATGGGCAATCATGATGACATTAGTGTTTATCCACTGCAGTGAGTGTTATAAATCACAGCAAATGGGCTTCTCCTTGGAGTTGGAATCTGTTGTGTAATTTTTGCCCAGCCACAAATATTTATTCACCAAATGGTGAAATTGCCAGACATACTTCATGCCCATTCGAGTGAGCAGTTAGAGATTACTGTCCACAGATCACAAAGCTAAAACAGAATGCCACTTGGAGACACAGATGTTAAATTAAAGGTAGTTTGTGTATTTAATAGAGAATTCTCTCTGCTGTCTGTGAGCTAGAGGTGTTTTGTAATCCATCAGTGTAAATGAATACAAGGTTTAAATGGGTGCTCTTCCTCCTGTGAGGTTTTTGGTGGGAGAGTGAGGTAATATATTAGGGATGCAGGGCTGCATAATGTTCCCAGTTCATGTTTGAAACTCGCTATTGTCAGCAATATAGAAACAGAAGGATAATTTTACCTAGGTAAATACTAATATGCAGTTTTAGCTCAATACTTGGACAGTTTATTTTTATAGAACAAGCACTTCCCAGAAAATGTTACATAAATCAGAGGAATTACAACATAAGCATCCTCTGGAGCTTTTTCATTCCAAGTTTCAATGTCAGGCAGCATCCAGTGTTAGAGGTTTGAAAGAAAGAAATTAGAAACCCTGTAATGGAATATTATGGAAAGATATCCCTCAAGAAATGTCTTTCTCAGCTTCTTACCCTCTGGTGTTTCGCCTATTACTAACATGCATGAATTTTGCATTTAATCTTATTTGATGTAATCTTAGCTGTTCTTATTCTCTCTGTGTCTCATCTTTTCTTGAATCCCACTGAACTCTCAGTTCTCAGTATCACCTTGTAGCAACACGTTCCCCAAGATAATGATTCTTTGTATCAAAAGCATTTTCTTTTATTCATTTCTAATTTGGTGTTTTCCTATTTCACTGAGTATCTGCATGTATCCATACAAATGAAAAGGATAAACTGAAGAGGATAATCTTCTGCCTCTATCCCTCTTGCTATTTTCTGTATCTGCATCACATTGTCTCTGCTTGGTTCCATCTGTTGGTCACTCCATCCCCAAAGGCAAAGCCTGAGCTGTAAGCTAGCCTTCATTCCCCTTAGTATTAACAGTCAAATCCAAGTTTTACTTGTGGTTAAACAAGGTGCTGTTTTGTTGAGCAGAAAGGAAAGAAACGGCTAAGAGAATAAAGGGCAATTACTTTTCCCTCTGGAGGCATTCTAATGGCAAATTTTGGTTCTGAAAGGAAATTTCCAAGGTTAAACAACAGAGATTTTACAGCTTGGAGTGTGCATCTGTGCTTTTGCTTCTGCTCTCTTTCTTTCCTTTGTCAGAAAGGGATGCCCTGAGAAGAGCAGCATCTTCTGATGTCCCAAAAGAGCCATCCCATTTCCCTAACTGCCCTGCAGAGGTGAGCTCTCTCCTGTAAAACCCTGCTGTGGCATTGTTGGTTTTTTTTGACATGGCACTGCGAGGTCACCCAAACATGCTTTTTATAGCACTCTTCCCTCTGCCTCTGGAGGACACTTTCTTGTACAGTGCAAATATTAATTTATCTCATACAGAAAGCTTATGATGTTAACCTCTAGAGATAGAGCTATAGATAGATATTGACCCCTATGTAGGCACTGATGTAAAGGAAAAGGTAATTTTCCATATGTAAATTATAACATCAGGTATAACATCAGGCCTTCCATCCTACACTAAGTTAACTTTTCTGAAAGTAGGCTATCTCCCTCACTAGGCAAGGTTTCCTATGAAAACAACCTCATCTTTTATTCAACACCCTGTTTTATGGAGCTATCTCAATTGTTCTGTTCTGTAGGTTTTTGGTCACTTTATGAGAAAGAAAAGTTAGTATCTTGCCAGCTGTGTTTGTCAGCAGATAATGCTGTAATACATACTTTATGCACACTGAGATAAGCACCTATATAAAAAAGACACAGGAGTATGCTCTCTGATCTTATCTGGAAAGGCTTGGATGCTTCCCTGGGGCCGAGTTCAGATCTGGAAGTAAAACATGAAGTGGTCTAAATGGTCCTGTGGGTTTTTAATCGAGACATGGTTTACTGCACAAAGAATAAAAGTGCTGGTTTTCTTTTAAGTTCAGCAGTTGCGTGTGTGTACAAGTCAGAGGAAGGAATGAGAAACCACAGAGGGATGAGTTTGCTGTCCTATTCATAAAGATGAAAGCTATCTATGAGTTCAGGAGAGCAAAGGGTGTACCCTTGGCATCTTACGCTTGTCATTTAATTTTAGTACTACAGAAACCAGGGGTCTAGTTATTTGTGTCCACATTACTGTCACCCTCTTCTGTTCCCATTTGTGCTATGTATCTCATCCCTATGAAGTGGTCTCCTGCTTGCAGCTTTAAAACAGATGTTATTCTTTGTGTTGTTATAAACCAGGGAGCTACTCTGGTAGGTGTGCTGTAACCAAATACTTGTATTTTCAGTGTGAGATTTACAAAAGTGCTGTAATTTGGCTTGCTTGCACCAAATGTTCTTGATGGTAAAACCTCAGACTTTTTTGTAGTAGGGTTAGGGCAATGTCAAGCGCTTCTAGACATTGCTGTGTCCCAGTTTTCTGTTCTTAGTACACTGATACACGCAAAACAAGACTCTATACTGGTAAAGTGAGTTTTCCCAAGTATCTGTTACTGCAAAAGAATAAAGATATTTATAATGATCCATATCCAGCAATGATGATGCATATCCAACTAGGTGCTTTGAAACGTGCCAGAAGTTTTCCGTGGTTTTCCAGCCCTAACGGTGTATACAACAATACTATTTACTAATTACATTGCTTTTACTTCCTGTGCAGGAATTCTGGTGGTCACAGAATTGCTGAGAATCCATTTTCTATAAAAAAACCAAGTGCAATTCTTTGATACATAAGTTTACCCAAAGCCATGTCAGGAAGAGCTACTTGGGTTTGGTTTTTATTTTGGGGGGTGAGGGTAATAACAGGAAGGAAGAACTTACACTGAAGAATCCCTGAGATTATGACAATGGATTACTCTACCTATTACCAAAGGAAAACCTCCCTTGCAGCATGGAGCATCTTTTTAAAATGCACTTTACAGCCACAATGAGACTGCCAGTACTACTCCTTTCTTTTCCTAAAAAGAAAAGGAAAATAAAAGAACTAGTCATATTTAGGTGCCAGGAGCTGAACAAGCGGTATTTCCTTTTTTCCCCAGGGTGAGAGTTACACTTTTGACAAAGGAGCAGCCCTGAGGAATACAAACACACTGGAGAAATTCACTATTGTATATCACAGAATCATAGAATTGTTTAGGTTAGAAAAGACCTTTAAGATCATTCAGTCCAACCATAAACCTAACACTGCCAAGTCCATGGCTAAATCATGTGCTTGAATAAAATCACCTTCAGTTTTCCTGCTTTTTACTTTCCTGAAAATATAGTTTTCCCAAACTCTGAGAAATATGAACTATACAATATTTACCTGTATAAGTCCCCAGAGGTTTGTAAAGAGATGCTTGGATGTGTACAGGCAGACACAGCCAGCTTAGTCCAAAGGAGGTATCAATGAATCAATCATTGAAGAACACAGCCCAGGCTAGCATGCTGTGTGAAGGAAGCACTAGTGTGGCTCTGCAGTTATGACTCCACTTCTTGCTTTTATTCACCCACTTTCAGATGCTGATAGAGATGCTTAATATCTGTGTGAAAATGCCCTAGCAGGATGTCTACTACACAAGATGCTATACAAGCACGTATTTCCCAAAGAAGCAAATGTGAAATGTAATTCAAAATAGGAGTGAAATCCTACAGCATCAAGTTTTTATCCACTTAATAGTCTAAAAATTGCAAATCAATAGAAATACAGAGGCTCACTGTCATTAAGTGACCTTGAACCTTGCTGTCACAGTGTAATTTGTTATAGAGGGAACATTGTGAGGTTGCTTAATTTGTACCTATAGTAAACAGAAATAACCCTTTACTGCCTAGCTCAAATAGTTCATAAAGCACATCCTCATACTATTTCTATGATGAGCCTCTTGTCATCATAATCAGGTGAAAATAATACAGGCCTGAGAACATACATTTTTTAGTGCTGAGACGCTACCCTCTCTTCGGTTATGATGTCTTTAGACATGTCTGGGCATGAGGCTCTCCCTGCATTAGCTGTAGACCCATCCACCAAAACAGGTAACACCTGAGCCGCTTCAGGCATTTATGGTGTCTGAGCTCTGCTGTGCTCTCATGAGATGCCTGCTGGTGCTCGGCTTGTGTTAGATTATGCTTCTGGAGCCCATCTTCCCATTTAGCATCATCCAGATGCAAAGTAACTTGTGTGCCCCAAGACTGCTCCAGAATGAAAGCAAAAATCTAATAACTGGGAGCAATAATGGATTAACTTCGAAAACACATTCTGAGGTTTGGTTGCACTAAAATGCTACACATACCTGCTCCATAAGGAGCTATTCACTCAACAACTAACAGCAACAGCAGCACTGTCGCTACTGAGCAAACTATGTATGCACACTGTGTGCCCTATATCTTTAAAAGAATATGCTACAGGTTTGTGTGCTCCAAATTTTTGCTCTGCACTGGATCTGTCACTCACGGGCTTGTGTGCCAAGCATTTTATTTGGCAGCTGTCCTTCTTTGGTAGTCCAACAAACCCCGATGGTGCTAATAACAAAAAACCCCCACTGTCAATTGTGACATTTCAAACTGCAGGTTTTAATGAATGGATGGACAAATCTTTACAGGAGTGCAAACATCATCAGCGTCTTCCTAGCAGCCAGTCCTGCTGAGGTGGATGTGTGACTGTAAATTAGGGACATTGACAAAAGTGGTGGCAAGAGAAGTTAGAGGAAGTGTGAAAAATTGCACACCAGCTGTGATAAAGTTAGATGACGAAACTAACAAATGAAAAAGCAAATATACTGTCAGGAAAGTCATGTTGTACACAGTGAAAAATTATATATGCCATAAAGCAGAGATGGGCTGGAGCCCCAGGAAAATAATACTGGAGGGGCTGTGGACTAATTTAGTAGGTAGGATTTAAATTTAGTTCAGCTTTGTCTTTTGTAATGGAAATCAGTAACAATAAACTGTAAGTTCTTAGAAGTTTCTGTTCAATTTGGGAAGAGGTACATGAAGGCTGAAAAGGCAAGAAGACACATTTTGTATTTTTATTTTAGATTCCTTGAGCCAATTATGATAGTAAGTAGCGGAAGAATAGTGAGCCAGGGACCAGGCTCTGAGTCCAATAGAGCTCTCCTTTCTTTAAAATAAATACAGGAGTTTTAATCATAAATGAGTTGAAAGAGACAAAAACATGTAACAGCTTCACAACCAATCTGGTTCTTACAATGGGTACTTAATCATCAGTCTCTGAATATAAGCTCTATTAGTAACAATGATGTGTTTGGCTGTGGACAGGAAACATAAATGAAACAGAAATTCCTGGGCAGGGAACATGTCCCTAAAGATGACACTGAAAACACTGGATTCACTCTCTGAGCTCACTTGTTAAAGTGAGAGCAACATCAGACTGCCCCAAGGTGGGCAGAGTTGTTCCTGCAGAGTTGTTTGTTAGGAAATTTCTTGGGAATTTGCAGCCAATCAGGAGGAACCTGGAGCTTGGCATGCCCCATGGCTCAGCTACTGTTTGGCAGTTGACCACATGTCAGGGCAATTGCAGGAGAGTGTGTATTAGAGCATCCATGCTGCCATACAACTTCACATTAATTTCTCCTCCAACTGTTCCTACAGGGAGCATTCCGGACAAGGGAGAATACAAACCAGTCTGTTTGCCTTCGTTCACACCACTGGCCCAAGAGGCTTTCTGCAGGTTTTCAGGTTTAGGGGATTATAAAAAATCTTCCTTTGTCCTTTTTTCTTTTCTTGTCACAATGTAAGATGCTGTTTTGGACACTTGGTGCTTCCTTACTTTATATATTTCCTAAAATATGTTCAGAAACAGCTGGGAACTCTCACACACTGGAAATCCAGTGAAATGTTAATCCTGGGGCAGTTTTTCCCCAGGTGATGTGATCTGAGTTGTCCCAGAAAGCCTACTTTAAGTGCCATCTGCTGACATGCCATTTGCTGCTCCCTGTTTGCTTTGGTTTAGCCTATACAGAAGCTGAAGAAATGATCTAGTTGGAAGTTTATTCATGCCTAGAAGATTAAACTCCTATTTATAAATTTCAATCCTGTGAGCTATAAAGCTCTTTTTGGCTTTTTTTCTTGTCAGCTTTGTTTTTACTCTATTTTGCAGTGACAAGCACAAAGGCTTTTATGAGGTGTCAGTCATTCAGGTGCAGGAGTTGTTTGGTGTACAAAAGAGACATCGTGGGGAAAATATGCGATGAGAAACTTCAGATGGAAGCATGCTACAAGTGTTTTTGAAATGTGTAAACACATTTCCCCTCAAAACCTGTCTACATATACAGCCACAAAATAATAAGTAAATAAAGGAATATAAAACCAAACAGGCAAATAAATATTTAGTGAGAATATCCTTCTCATGAACTCTGCACTCTATGGCTCAGCACCATCTGGCCTGATGTCGTTTTAAGTACCGAAATATCACATTTTTAAAGTTTAGTAATTTTTCAAAGAAAAGTTCCATGGAGCAGAGAGAAGAATAATCTCATACAAGTGCTGTGTGTGAGTCAGGTAATTTAATGCCTATGGTCCCTGTTAATGGGACTGGGGTAGGGAAGAAGTGGATCCCAAAACAAACTGCCCGTATCCCAGTCTTGGCCGTCTATTTTTAAAAGTTCCTTTAGGAGCCAGGAATGACTCTTTGTGCCTGGTTTATAGGAGGGAACAGTGGAACATGGTGATTTTCCTAAAAAATGGCAACCAAGGTGATTACTGAGATGTTATTAACTTCCTCAATGCTACAGTCTGTGTGGTCACAAAAAATTCACCCTAGTAGGTGGACATTTTTTTGTTTTTTTGTGTGCTTAGAGATAAACATAAGTCTACTATCCTCACAGTAAAACAAGTTTTTTCATAAATACAAATATTCTGCTATAGAAGTATACATCTGCTAAAAGCAGTTTGTTATGTGTTTTATTTACACAGGAATAAATAATGTATTTGATAGTTTGGATTCCAGTTGATCCTATATGTCATATTTTTAATTCCTGAAGCAAAGGAAATATAAGGATAAACTATAGGATAAGCTGCATTTTATCTGATGGGGATAACCATGATCTGATGAGGCATTTTGTTAGAGACTGGATCAGCCTCAAGAGCTAAATTGATCACAAAGGACGTTTATGGGGAAAAAAGCCAATATGACAGGATTCATTTGTCAAGATCAATGGTGTGCAACCCTGATGAAAAAATAGTGACTGCATATTGTCCATGTGGAATTGTACAATTTTTTTCTACTGCTCTCATAAGAAATATGAAGAGTGCCACCAGTACCTGTCCACACTGAGAATTATTTTAAGTGGCAAATAAAACTTAATTCTCTGAGAGGTTTTTGTTATAAGTATACATTTGACTTAATAGCTTGAACAGTGGAAAATGACTTCAAATTGTATTTTGTGCTTATGTTCTAGTCTGTATTTTTCTAAAAAGATGTGGCATTCAAGCAAAAGTTAAGCTGTTTACTCTTTACTGTGTTTATTTTTTTCTTGTTGCCTTTTGGACATATGCACTGTTACACAGGACTGGCATTTTTTAAATGGATGCAACTTCTTGTCAGGTACACAGCAGGTTAGACATTTCACTCCAAGCAAACCTCAGAGTAGAGTCATCAGGGTGAAAAAGATCAGCCTCTGGCACAAGAATCTTTTTCCTTCTCTTTTTAAATGAGCCATAGGAAAGGAAGTCTGGTAACATTGTTGGTTTACAGAGTTATTCACATTTGGACTAGCCAAATCTCATCTGAAGTAACCTGACTTGACCATAATGTGCCCTCCAATTTCCTGAGGCCTTCAGGGACGCTGGTTGCTCCCGGAGTCTCCTCTGCTAGTTGCACTTGCACTGACTCTGGAAAGGATGTGTCTGATGTGGGAAGAGTGAGTCCTCTGGAAGTGTTGTGTAAGCAAAGCAGTGAAGTAATCTTGTAGTTTACCACCACAACACTCTTGAGACACATTATATGCATAATAGCTGTTGAGTGTTTATGGTGTGTTCACACACATGACAATGTAGGCTGAAGAAATTTATTTATTTATTAATCAGGAGTAATGCATTTTGTGGCTACATTTGAAGCTGCCAAACATGTGCTGGTGTGGGAGATTAAATTTTTTCTAGTTTCAGATTTAAATGGCCTTGACAACATGATGGGATTTCTCAGGCATGCATGGTTTGGCTTGGACTTAAGGGTTACATCATACTTCTGCTTGCAGCTCCCCATCTGATCCACAGATAGATTCTCTCAAATTATTTGATTTTGTTTGTATGAGTCTCATATTTCAAATTATGAAAGCTTCAGCCTTCCCTTTGTAGCAGCACACTCAAGTAGAATACTCTGCAAAATTGTACCTATGTATAAATAGGACACAAGAGAAGTTATCAACACTGCATGACAATGTCGTTTGTCTTCCGTAAGAGAGCTGCTCTGTGGGACTATGCAAGTTGCCCAGACTGCTAGGGAAATGTGGTAGCAGTGAATTGGGAAACTTCCTAGCTACATCAAAGCCACCTCAGTAGTGTGCTTGCCTTTCTTCCTTGCCTCAGCACTCCTAGACACTGCAGCATTTTATATTTGCAACATTATTTAATATATTCTTTTTCTCAACCTATATACCATTTTGGTTTTGTCTCAGAAAATTCTATAACAAGTTTGGCCATATTTTCCTAATCTTTTCTTTTCTTCAGGCACAAAGTCTTTGTAAAACTGTCAACTTACTTAACTAGCAGTGGAGGTAATGGCATCATTGACATGTCCTGTGATGTGTGTCCAGTTCTTTCCAAAGGTGCGATCTATTTTAAGGAATTAATTTTCCTTTGGGATAGTCAGTAGATTTTTAGTGTTATTTAATTACACCCACTTGCCTTTTAGACAGTGCTCTCTGATCTCTGTAGCACCATCCTTTGTATGAGAATTAGATATGCTGCTTAGAGAAAGAATTTAATATCCTTTTCCCGATTTAACTTCCGTATTTTCCTTTTCCTTGCTTTTGTTTCTTCTATCTCACCTATCATGACACTTTCATTATACTGCCTCTTCTTACTGTTGTATCCATTTGATCATTTTCTGAATTTTGCTGAATTTTATTTCCTCCAGTACAATTGTGCTGCTCTCCCCTTCTCCCTACTACAGATCCATTTCTCCCTGTCCAGTTTGTTGGCTTCCAAGTGCCATTTAATAAAGTTCTGCCTACTGTGCTAAGTGCTTGAGATAATAAATTTCCTTTACCTGCCAAAACAGTCCATGCAGAGCAGAGCAGTAGAGATGAAAAAGACGCACTAAGCCTTACAGCTGCAGGCCCCCTGCCTTGCACAACTGCCTCTGCAGAGCTCAGATCTGGGCTGCCCTTTGTGCAAATGACCCCTCAGGTATAACATGGAGGAGAAGGGACCTGCAAGATGCACCACCCGCATCCCTTGCCAGTGCATAAAGGCAAAACTTAGCGGGCTGACATCCCTCTTATTATGGACCAAAACATTTTTCCAGAGGTATTTTCTATCATTTAGTAGTTATCAGCATGGAGCTGGTGAACAACCGGGAAAAAGCTTGAATCCGGAATATAATTGTATAGATGAATATCTAACACACAAAAAAAGAGCCCTTCTGAGAAATCACGCTTTTCTTCAATACCAGTGTGCAGGCTTGCAAAAATGTGAAAATTAGTGTATTAAAGTACTTGAAGACACATAAAACATCTCTTAGTTTTCTTCCCAGAGATTTAATATTATTAATTCAGGGAAAATTGGAAGAGTAGCATAGCTAAGCAATAATTATACAGTGCTAAGATCCCTACTCCTATCTTTCTACATTGCACAAACTTCTTTCAAAATGGGCTTTTCTACCTGTTCCTGAGTTTCTTCTGAGTCCCAATTCAGGGAAGTGTTCTTAATCCTATAATCCAACCCTCCTTTAGGGTGACCCCACGCAGTTCTGCTGTCAGGTTGCTTTGAGCCTTGTGCCAAGGCAGTAGGCAGGAGCAAAGGTGCAAGAAAGAAGTAGTGCTCAGGGCCTCCTCTCAACTGGGTCATAGTTATGTCATTACTGGCAAGCAAGGTGGATATCTCTGCGTTGCACACCAGATGCATTTAAAGGGACTGTGGGAAACACCCTCCAAAATGTGGAGGGACCTCGTGCTGCCTGCAGGCTCAGACTCAGAGTCAGCAAAGAAAAAACACATGCAGGATCTCTCTGGGAAATGTGAGGGTCACAGTGTACACATTCAATGAGCCTTTATTGGACTAAACTCACCATCTTACTTTGACAAGTTGGGATTTGATCATGCTGCTGCATCCCACAGGAAAAATATTCTGTGGAACAGTTTTGACCAGCTCTACCTGCAAGGCATCATGAAAAATGTAATCCTCTTGTTATGCATCATTCATTTATCCAGCAGCACCACTGCCTCTGTTTTAAGTGATGACTGCTGCAGAAGATACTGATGAAATAATAAAATAAAAAGATGAAAAAATAAAATAATAAAAATTATTATAACTGTTCCTTAGCATATTATCCTGTAGTATTTTGTCATGATTGCTGCCTTAGAAAGCTGGAATATTCACACTAGTTAACTTTGGGCACCTAACTTTGATGCCTTGATTAGGAACTCAAGGAACACATTGCCGATGGAGACCTTTCTCCATAAGGCAATTCCCTGTTGTCCACTCAGGTGCCTACTTCTTTCCATTGACTTTTATTAGGCTGCTAATTTAAACACCTTAGATGTCTAAAATGCAGCGGTGTGAATACTTCACCTGCTTGATGTGATCCTATTTCTGCATCTACCAATTCAGCTGACACTTTGCTGTTCTGATCTGGTTTAGTGGAGTCTAAAGGCAGAAATATAAAATCACATGGAAACTGCTCTGTAAATTTTTGAAAAATGAAAATAGTAACTGGAAGATTATTTTTCTCACACATTCTTCTTATCTGATTTTATTCCTTTCTCTAAGGAACATGAAAAATTTAATAAGCCACAAATTCAATCTCTTCCTTATGTTTTTATCATAGACATCTTGATGTGGCATGCTTTTTCTCACCTTGTGTTTACTATAAAACTGGAAAATTGAAAAGTACAAGTATCAGATCTGTCTGTACTCAAAAATTGTGTTGACCCCAAAAATACAAATTTAACCTAAAATATGTATTACTTACGATTGTGGCAAGATAAGCAATTTTTTGTATTAATAAATCCATGATTTTACATCATACTTAATAATAAGACAAAATAAAAAAACAGTTTCCAAATTAGCAGAATTAATTAAAATGTAATTATGTGTGAACTACCCTGAACTGATGTTCCTGATGAGCTGAGCTAATCCTGCACCACTTTCAACCTGAATGGAATTAAAATGTAAAAGTCAGAACTGTAGGAAGGTGGATACTTGGGGAATTTTGAGCAGATGCAAACACTGAAATGATGAAACATTTCCTGGAGTGTTATAAGGCTAACCAAAAGGTCACAGAAATCTTTATGCCTCATAACTCTAATATAGTTTTTGAGCTCTCTAAAAGGAAGATAATTTTTGTTCTGAAACTAAGTGTGACTTTGTTAAGTGGCATACTCCAGAAAAATTTAGGTATAGGTTTGAGCTCTTGCTGTGGAATCATCATTGTGTTTCCATGGACAATTCTCTGAGGGATAAGAGTTGGTAGTCACTCTTTGCATCCTCTCCTGGTGCCTTGAAAGTCTCTGTGAACAGAGTATATACAGAATATAAATTTTGTTTCCAGAATCAGTTTGTTTTTTCTCCACATTCCTGGAATGAATAGGAGAGGTAAAAGTCAGAGTCCAGGCCAAGCTAATTAATGATATCCTTAAATAATGATGGATTGATATCCTAATACAGAGGCTACTTTTTTCCCCCCTCTATGTTAAGAAATCCCTTTTAAACCTTTGTATTGCTTTATCCAGTCAGACAGCTCTGCTTTTAGGTGTATTGATAGAAGAAAATTGATCATTAATCCTGGCTTAACATCTCATTCAGGTGTTTGTGCCAACATGCCTGATACGTGTTTTAGATCTTCTGTTGAGTGTGGAGGTAAAGTCAGGCCAAGAGATGTAACATCCTAAGGCAAAAAGAATGGGCAAATTATTTTTCAGTGTCTATTCTTTCCTGAAAAACAGTGTACTGTGGTACAGACACATAATGACCCTGCTGATATGCAGCATTTCTGTTCTGATTAATTTATTGCATGGATGAGATCATTCTGTATTGCAGGATGTCTTAAATGATGGTTCTGAATGTTTGGCAGGGCTGTTATAAAACATTGTTCTGGAAAGCAGTATGTTCAAAATTCACAACTTGGGAGTTTTTTTCACTCTTGCTAGACCATATGCAAGTAGACAGTTTGCATCAGGCCTCCGGTGCCTACTTCTGAATTACTGCTTAAATACGGAATATTTTCATAAAAGCAAAAAGCTTTCTGATGGCATTTCATGCCCCATTAGAAACTCGAGAACCAATCACTAATAAGGTTATACCAAATGTGTACTTATTCATGTTCTTTTTCTCACTGTGCAAACGTTGGAAACCTTCACCCATTATGAACGTTACAGTGTATGATGTGCGAATCAATCCTATCTGTGCAGACACAGCAGAATGAAAGGTATAATGATGTGGGAGTGAAGTGTCAATGCATAATTCATATCTGACAGCACACTCTGTGGAATGCTATCCGTCAGCCTTCCATGGCAGAGAGGTCCTCACGTGTTCGGGAAATTCATCTGCATCAGCTCATTGTGTTTCTGCTTGGGTGGCAAGCTCATCATTTAAGATGAGTGAAATGCCATTCAGAGGCACTGTTGTAGTGGAGAATAAGAGCAATGTAGTTCTGTGATACCCTGTTGAGACCTTTCAGCCCAAAACACTTGTCTGGTGTAGAGTTCCTCCTCTAACTCAAAAAAAACCACCTCCAGCAAAGATCCGAACAGCTTTGACACAGTAATTTAGTGTTACCAAATTACAGAATAGAATAGAATATTTCAGTTGGAAGCGGCATACAATGATCACCTAGTCCAACTGCCTGAACGCTTCAGGGCTGGCCCAAAGTTCAAGCACGTTATTAAGGGCATTGTCCAAATGCCTCTTAAACGCTGCTAGCCATGGGGCATCGATCCCCTCTCTAGAAAGCCTGTTCCAGTGTCTGACTGCCCTCTCAGTAAAGAAATGCTTCCAAATATCAAGTCTGAAAACTTCTTATGAATTAATAAAACCTTGTAGCTCCATCCTGCAAGTGCTGACCTACTGGAGTCAAAGGGGCTACCACACTGAAGATGTGCTGTTGGCTGTCAATGGTTGCTGTCTGCAACCCTCAGCAAAGCAGAAAACTCATAAGCTAAAGATCTTTCCTCACTTCAGCTGAGTATCTTTATATATTATAAAACTTAGGGCCATCTGATTAGCAGTACATTTAAATCAACGCCATGCACTGAAAGCTAGTGGAGCTGTGCCAGTTTACACCTCAGCGGTGATATCCCAAACAGTCATTACAGATTGACATAAGATAAGGATCCAGAGCTTGGTCTCACATTAGGAGGCAGCAGGAACAGATCCTAACTTTGACCCAAAAAATTCCGTTTCAGCTGAGTGCACTTTGTGAGTCTCTTTGAAATTTAATTTTATCTATGGGCTTTTTTATTAAACTTCACTTTTCTGAATGAATGCTTTTGTGTACCATGCTTAGTCATTCCTTGCTTATTCCAGGATCATAACAACAAGGTTTATTATGTTCTAACCCAGCATGTTGTGACAATATTGCAAAATTATTGTTTTGTTTCTCTTAAACCCAAGACTTTTTGTAACAGCAATAGTAATAAAAGACATACAGGCTGATGAATTATCTACCATATCAGACTGCAGCACAATGGAATCTGAAATAGCTGAGAAAGTAAAACTGAAAAATATCTCAGTTTACAAGTGAAACACTAACACATACTGAACTTCTGCTGCAGTATTCCTCGACTGATTTTTAGTTTCATCTTTGCAAGCAGTCAAGACTCACACTGCTCAGGTGATGAATTTTAAGCAGATTATAGGGATATTCAGCGCAGGCTTTCTCTGGAACGCATAAATTGCATTCTTTGTGCAGGTTCAGGCTCAGAGAAAAGCAGTACTTCTCAGTCTGTTAAGAGATGTATTTCCAAATGAATAAATAATCACTATTGGTGCACAGCTAGACAATAGCTAACTTCTTGTATAATATATTAGGTAGAATAGTTTGACATGAAATTGCTACTGCTGACTATTTGCAGGTAACATTTTTCAATATATAATTCTTGTGATGTTTATTTTCATGGGAGTTGGGGCAGTTATAATCTGTTTCAATTTACACTAGTGGGTAGCTGGATCATCTGAAGGCATAACAAGAAATGCACACTAATGTCTTAGTTAAAACTTGTTAAAGCTTGTCTCTCCCTGAGATTGTAGGAAGGTGTCCTGGTTTGAGTTAGAACAGAATTAATTGTTCAGCAATTTTACTTTTCAGCTAAGTCTCTTCTAAGTAACTGAACTTGATGAAGTTAACGGCATATTTTTGCAGACTGTGTCTGCTTCTAGAAGTGATAATGCTTGATGTTTACAGTTACTAGCAAGGGCTGGTGTGTTGAAAGGCTCTTGCTTATACTTGTTCCTATGAAGACCAAGGTCACTGCTACATCTTGTGTATCACATTGGGGGTGCAGTAAGTAAGAGGCCACATGAGTGGACAGGACAGATGACCCTAAATTGACCAACAAGGTATTTCATCCCATATATGTCACTTTTGGTATAAAGCTGAGGGATCATGAGGGTCAAGTCTCTTCTTCAA
>VYZX01024575.1:39650-54559 GCA_013401335.1 Brachypteracias leptosomus
GGAAAGCATTTTGAAGCACAGCATCCCAAATGATTCAGGTGTGAGATTAAAGAGCTATTCAGAAGCGCTAAGCAAAAGTAAACATCAGAAGTCACATGTCAGAGTTGGAGGAAAATAAAGGATATATTAAAGGCAGCTTATTGCTTATTTTTAATAAGATTTCTAATTACTTTTTCTTACATTATGTCAACATTACCATAGGAAATGGAATGCCTCATCACCTTATGTGTCCTTTTAAATGCTCATGTTTTGTTTTGTCTTTTCAAACATTTTCTGGAAGGTAAATGCTCAGTAAGTTCTTCAAACTGGCAGTGCTACCTTGCCAATTGTTCTTCATTCTGGCAATGTTGCCATCACATTACATGATGTCATTTTGAGCATGTGCTTTGAGGAGCTCCAGTTATAACTTCATGACCATGAGGTTCAGTGGAACTGGGCAGTGGTCAGGGTCTCAAGATAATAATATCCATGCCAAGCTGCCTGAAGCACCGTTTGATCTCAGTAGTGTCTTTGGTGTTTGGGTATTCATTCTGTGCCATATCTTCTACTTTTTCTCTTAGATGATAAATTCTTTGGTTCCTCTCATTTAAATTGTGTACTGCCTGGTGCAGGGAGCCTCCAGGCTCTGCTGGAGCAGTAAGGTAATAGTCATCTTCACTTCAAAGACAAACGCTGTCCAAGTTTGGACTCAATCAGAGTTTTGCAAATTTACAATTTTAGGAAACACTTGAACAGCTTTAAATTTTAGTAAACACTCATGTTTATTCAACTTCATATAACTTCTAAGTAGAATTGAAATATGCATATCCATTTTTGTCTAGTTTTTAAAAGAGATGCAAAATATGGTATGAAGAAAAGACAGTAATAGGCTGATAGCTGTATCTCAGATTCAGGCTGTATGCAATTTAAAAAGAGCTATAAGGAATCATTCTTCTCTTCTGTGAGAATAGAGTAAATACTGATCAAGTTCAGTAAAACTTGTCTCTAATCAGACTGAAATATTTTATCCAAATGGCTATATAAATTAAAATATTTGCTTTGTGTTGAACACTAGGGGAAGACAGATTGTAGCACATTTAACATAAAAGGTCAGCAGACCCAAATGAAAATGCAGAAACATCAATTGTTTCCATTCACTAATCATATGTAATTGGTCTGGCTCACCTGAACTAGAACACATTTTTTATTATAGCACATAATTAAAGTTCTCTTCATTTTGCTACTTTCCAGTTGCAATTATCTTTCTTTTAACAAATGTGTGAAAAGGAAACTTCTTGTAAAAATGAACATACATTTGACAAATTGGTATAATTAAAAAAATGTCCCTGAAAGAGGGAGAAAATTGTAAGCAGGAGCATTTTCATTTCCAAATTACTTATTGACTGTCCTCTGTGAATTCCATGAGACAGAAGAAATTCTGATTTTGTCTCCTCTGGATGCTTTCAGTTTTAACATGCAGTCAGGCATATTGGGGGATCAACAACCTGAATGAAATCATTAAAGGACAGGGCTAATTCTGATTTTGAATGAGAAGTTTAGCATTAAAATGACATGTAAAGACAGCCATAAACAGTATAAAGATATAATTCCCTTGAGTAACTTGAGGAGATATCATAAAACAAATGAGCACTAAATATTTTTGTGTATGCATTAAGGAGGTCTATTACATAATGTGCTCTGAATAGGATGTTTTATGTTGTCCATTGCTGTGTGATATCTTTCTGAAGCTACACATCTTCTCTTAGAAGGAGGATTACAGAGCCCCTTTACTGGACCTTGCACAATCTTCTTTTTTTTTTTTTTTCCCAGCAGATAAGTATGAGAATTAAAACTTTTCTTGGGTTCCACTTGCACAGCAAAGTGACAAAATTGTATGTAAGGGATGAAATTGTACAAATCAGAATGGCTGAAACATGTACTTTTTTAGTTTGGTTTTCACTTTCAAATCTTCACATGCTTTGGTTTTGCTCTAAGAAAAATGGATTTCACCCCTTCTTCCCATTTCTCTTGAAACAAAATGCCCCTCAAACACACAGCATCCCCTACTTCTGAATTTTTCCAGTCCCACATCCTCCTTTCTAATTCCCTGACCAAGCTATGTGCACAGTGTCAGGGGCTCTCTTCTTGTACATCATGCCTAGACAAAATGGATTACAGTAAAACATGATGCAATGCACTTTGGGAAACCAGAAGAAAAAAAATAAGACCTTAAAGCTTTAATCTCTAAAGTGAGATAATATTTTAAGGCAAAGCTAAAGGTATTGCTTTCAGAAGGGACATAGTGCCAGTGAGAAATATTCTTCAGAGCAGTTCCAGCCCAGGGTAACATTGCATCCTCCCCAGCATGCCTCCTGGCTGCCTTGCACTTTAGGATTAAGAAGATTAGGGCAGTGGGTGTTACAGCTTTGAATCTGGCTTTAAAAGGCAGGTGAGGCTGATCAGCATCATCTATTAGCAACAGCTTTTAAGTGTGCTCAGTGTGGACTGGGCTTTAACTGCTGAACCAAAGGCTCTTGATCCAAATCAAATATGCCAGGGTATCGAGCTCCTCTGTAGAAGTAAACTTATGGAGACTTGTGCATGTGTTGGATGCAACAGATTTAATACTCTGAGCCAATGGGTGCAGATGAGCCAAAACAAGCCACTGATCCTCTCTCTCTGCAGTGCATCCCTAGTGAGATATAGGGAGAGATGGAATGAAACTCTGAAGACAAGATCTTCTTCCAAAAGGTGCTCGTTTATCAAAGATGGAAGGAAGCTTGGATGTGTTCCTCTGAAAGCAACTGGTTGAGCAGAATGGGAATATGAACACCTCTCTCCAAAACCTGACATGAAGTAAAGACCAAAGGTGAAGATCTCTGACTTACTCAGGTCTTGCCAGTCTCATTCTGCATGAAACAACTAAGAACTGGTACTCTGGTATGGACTGTCCCATACTTCTTGTGCTATTTCAGAGCCCTATCCTTTCCAGGAATGAACAAAGAAATCTCACCTTCAAAATGATGACCAAGCGCTAATTGCAAGCTCTGTCATCACTTGAACACAGTTTCTGCCTGGAGTCTTATTCCACCTACTTATTTATTTGTTTGTTACTACTGCAAACTTCTTTCAAGGCAGCATTTTCTGCAAATGTGAAATGATGACATGACACTAACCGTTACCTGAGTTTGCCAAGCCCATCTCCAGAGGAGAATAAACTAAATTTGAACAAAGCATCCTCTTTTAAGCTAAATGAAAGAAAGAAACCACCACGGCTGGTCCCAGTTAACCGTGAATTCAGCATAGGCATGCTATTAACACAAAAGTTTAGTGAAAGCTCATATTCTGAAAGATTTTGTCTTTTTCTGGTGTATAGCTACTTTCTGTAACTTAAAGATAAATTTAAAATTTCAAAAGTGATTACAATTTTAAATGATGATGTTAAAGTTACTGATGGGTTAGTATCTTCAGGGATCTAAGAGTAAAGATTATAATATCGAGAAAATGTATGCAGTCATTAATGTAATTTTGAAGTGTAAAGCTTGTCCAATCTAATTTACTATATTACAGCATAATATATAATTTTGACTAATTAAATGTCTTTAATCTTTTTGCAAGCTTGAGCTTCAATTAACCAATATTTATTTTATTTGAATAATATTAAATACCTCAGTTTCCAAGAAAAATCTTTTAAAAGTCTAGTATCCCAATTTCAATTGAAGCAATGCAGTGGAGGGAGAATAAGAGACATTTTAGAGAATCAAAATGCATTCAATGATTGAGCACAGCATTTATATAAGGAGGACTATTAAACTGGTAAAATAAATTTAATAGAATGTTGTAAGTGCAATGCTTTGGCAGCACTGTTATCCAGAATATAGGATGTGGAAAAAAAAAATTACTTTATTTTTGTCTGTTTGTGCAGCATACTATGTAAGGCAAGTCTAAGCTCATTAGTAAGATGCTTTAAAGTTCACCTTTTGTAGGTTTTCACTGCAAAACAGAATGGGTAATAAGTATTTCTGTGTGCAAAAGAGGAGACACTGCAGACATGCAGCATGACTGGAGGGCAATTTATTAAAATCCTCAACACTGTTAACTGTAGAATGAAGGTTTTATTTATGAGCCATAGAATGCATCAGGCAAGACAAGATATAATAATGATAAACAAACTAGAAAGCAGAAAACTTCTTAGCAGAAACAAGCTGAGGCATCACAGCAAAGCACTGTTTAAAAATGTGTCCGTTATCAGATATTTCATGCAGTACAGCAGCAATTCATATTTAAGGCTTGTCAAATATACCTATTCTCTATATAATAAAATACCTCCAAACCAACACAAACAGTTTTTAAACAGTCACCAAAAGGAGAGGTAAGAGCCTGGAAATCATTGCCTGTCATTTCCAGCTGAATGATGAGACCGTATAAACAGAGCTTCTTTTCCTCTGAAGAGTGGCCAGGAATCCTGAGCAGTCACTCCTTTCTGTTCCCTCTCTCTCTCATCCTTATCTTAACCAACACCATTATTTTAGGAAGGGGAGGGTGCAGGGGGGAGAAAAAATGTTTTGTTTCCCACTCCCTTCTAAGAACTTATCTTTTAAATTTTGAGCAAGAGAGATCCTGTTGAGATGGGAGGCTGTTCCAGAGTCTTGTTTGCATGACCATTCATGACTACTTCATACCCATGTTTCCATATGCTGGTTATGTCCCCCAGCCTTTCCCTCCTTATATGTCAGACCCCTGCATGCCACTGAAAATGATGGGTTTAGAAAGGTAAACCTTGCTCTCTTGCAGCTTTTATTTAGCTCTGTGAGCGAGCCTTTCTTACCTCTTCTCCAGTCAGAGGATTGATTTTCCACCTCCTGAGCATCTTGGAGTATAGAGGTGATGAGGATTGTGTGCTGTCCTCCTGGTGAGCTCTCACCAATAGCTAGTGCAGTCACACCAGTATTTTACTCTCTTTAGGGGACAGAGCTTAACAGAGACATCCAAAAGTTTCATTTCCATGCTCATGGGAGCACCATCAAATAAGAAAATAAATTTCTACATAAACACCGTTCCACTACAATTTCACCATTTTATTGTGAGCCACAGAAACTACTCTTCATTCAAAAGGGACCACTCCCTTTCAGTAGCAGCTATGGAAGCTCAGTATCACTCTGAGGTAAATCAGGCTGCTTCTTGTCCAGTCACCATCTGGCCACTGATTGCATAAAACAGAATCGGAGGTTCATTTTGTAATAATTACAGACAAAAAGAAAAATCTTGTCAGGAAGAACAGAATGGAGGATGACTCACTTATTCATTGAAACACAAAATTTCAGAAAAGCCAAAACTGTTAGTATGTTCAGGTCTATGCTTTTGACGAGTGTTCATTTTAGTATTCTCAAAATTGGGTTAGATTCATAAGTTATGGCACAGCTGATGGAAGAGGAAGGCAAGTGCTCTCTGTCTTGCATGTAGGACAGGGTGTTGAGCCAGGTCCCAGCTTTGCTCCCAAGGGCAGGTCTCAGCTTGCCTTTCCCCCATCCCACCCCAGCATCTCTGCCAGAGACAGTCAGGAGCATCCCTGAAGAGTTGCACCTGGCTCTTGTACACCTCCCATTAAAAAGCAAATAAACAAACACTTCTGGTCTATCAGTTAGATCCTAGGTTTCCAAAGATACTCTTCTCTTATTTAAAAAGTGTTTGAAAATGCTCCATACTGCTAATGTTTGTTTGTTTGTTTAAAAGGTGTTTGGTTTCTCCACTGCCTGTATTTGTTTTGTTTTGATGTTCGTTGCAGGCAGTTTTAGCTCCAAAAAACATATTGTGAGAAGTATTTAAATACAACCTATATAAATAAACTCCCTTTTGAAACCTATTATAGAATAACACTTTGGGTTTGGTTTTTTTTGAAGCATACTAATTTTATGTATTCCTTATAATTTTGACTTACCAACCAATGCCAGGCTATGAAGCATAGAACAAGTACAAACAAAACATAAGGAATATTTTTAAACTTGAAAATAGTGTGGTTTAAAAGCATTTTCTTAACAATTTGAGGTATAAAATGTACCATTTCACATATGTTTACAATAAAGGCTTTTATTTGGATGCCTGATTTAGTAAAGTGTAATGAATGGTAACATGAAATAGTAGACCACCTGTTTTGGTCACTGCAGTGGAACATAAATGATCGAATTAAATGGATATGATTGTACTAAATATTACAGTGATGGAAATAGAAGTTAAAGCAATTATTGTAAAATGAAATGAAACCAGGAATATAATATTTTTTTTAGCAAATTAGAAAAAATATTTCCATAAAGTAACCCAGATCTTACACAGTACTTGAGCGTCACCTGCAACCATTGTACCTTACTATAAAAATGTTGTTTGCACTCCAGAGCACTTTGTAAGAAGAAGTGTCTTTGTTCATTGCTGAGTTAAAGCAATACTGTCCATAACATATGAGAATTTTTAACAGTGGCTTGGGTAGGGAGAGAGAAAAGATGCTGTATCTAATAGAAATGACACAGGAAGATGTGGGTGGAGAAAAAAAACCTCTCACATGAATTGGAGCTGGCCATGGCTTTGGGTGCAATATCCTTTCACTGAAAAGAAGTGACAAACAGCCTTTATTTTCCTTGAGCAGTCAGAGGTACTGTTATTTTCTGTCTTAAACAAGAACTAGCACAACAGAAAATTGATTCAGTGCTGAGTGAGAATAATGTTCCTGAGTCATCATCTCTTTCTGGAAATCCACCACTCAAGAGATGGCCAGAACTGACCCATCTTAACTTGTAGGGAAGTCAGAAAGGCATCAGTCCTTTAAAAGAATTTTCAGACATTGCGTAGAACAAAAGTTTCCTGCAGGTGGAAATCTTACAGAAAATATACTATTGCTGATGAAGCATTCTTTGGGGGGAATTAACACTTCCTAATAACAATGCATGAAGAAATAGGTTCATTTATCATCATGCTAGGGATATTTATAAATATATTTAAAAAGCAGGAGGGGAAATAGCAGGCAATTTTGCTTCCAGAACATAAGTCAAGTGTGTATTATTAAGCCTAAATAGACTGGATTAATCAAATGTCATACTGGCACTTCTAATAATGATTTACATTGCAAATTCCATTACCTAGCTTTACCAGCCAGGAGAAAAGTTATAAAAGATCAATTAAACAAACAGGAAATTACCTTTTTTCTTTATAGTCCATGACTTCCAGCACTTACAATGGTGCCAAGATCCCTGAAAATTAAACAGGCATTTGCATAAGATTAATAACTCACTTGACTCCTACTTAAGTCACTGTAGCCTATTTAGAACCCCAGAGTTATCTAATGTCTACTAGAGAGGCCAGACATGATGAGAGTGAATTAAAAATGGCTTAATATGTCAGAAAGGATCACAGCATTTTAACATGGGTCTCTTACATTAATAAATGCACCTGCAGCATCCCAGAGATTAATGAGTAGGATCTCAGCAAAATTAATTTAAGTAGGACACTACCTACATGTGTTCACCAGTACTCTTTCCTGCCCTGAAGCAGGTTGTGAAGTCCTGTGAATGTGTGGGAATGATCTCTTCAGAGCCAGATACCCCACCTGTAAGGAAGGACCCTTAAATTTGGCCCCAGGGGTCACATGTAGTTTTAGGAGGAACCTGAGACTTGCTAGTCTTACGGACGACATACCCTGCCCCATCAGCAGGGAGTTCCTGTTTGAAGCCCAAGCAGCCAAGATGAATTAGGTGGTACATCTTAAAGTAGGACTCATTTTCCTTGTTACATTATGAGTGCATTTTAAACGATGTTGTTTGTAAGGATTTCTTCTGCCCCATACAGTAAAGAGAAGAGTACATTTTCCTGCCTCTGGTTTTGCCTGCCTTCCCCCTTTCAGCACTGAGGGCATTCTGGAGTTTCTTGCCACCAGCCATGCAGCACAGGAGGTGGCACCAGGGGTCAGCACATCTGAGCTCACACAGCTTGGAGTTTGGACAAGGCTGAGTGGGCAGTAGTTTTTAGGATCCCAGATGGTCTCCTCACTTCACTGCCGCATCTGTCCAATGACCAGCTCTATTCAGCTATGTGACTTACAAATCTTTGCACTTGGGGAGATATAGTGTCAAGCAGCACGAAATTGGTGCTTTCACAGGCACAGGGTCCCTTTTGTGATAACTGGGCTCATGAACACTAATAGTAATCACTATAAGGGGGAAAAAAAGAAGAAGAAAATAGGTTAGTTTGACAACTGGGGGGGAGGGGAATAAATATTTCTTGTCTTTTATTTGACAGCCCTGGCTGCACATCCATACCCCAGATGGGGCCAGGGGATCTTGCTGGACCCAGGTTTGCACAGATCGAATAAATGATGTGGTTGTTACTACTTGAGCTGCTTAGCAACGGTTTGGGGGAAGAGAGTACTTCCTCCTCCTTTCAGCGGCTGGCTCCTAACAGGATGTTTAGCCAGATGGTGTACATAAGATTACTGGAAAATGATTTTCAGATAAACCATGAGCCTGAACAAACTAATGTAGTTCCAGGTGCATTATCTGGTAATCCATTGCAGAAGATCATTTCAGAGGAAAGTGCTACTGAATCTGTCCCTTAAAAATTGACAAGTTTCTTTGTGTGTATCTGTCTGTATACAGAGCCCCAGCAGCAATCTTACTTCTTTAAAAAGTGAGTATGGATGGGGCTGGAGGGAGGCAAAAGTTTGCTTTAGTGGTGGTTCGTTGAAAAGAAGCACAGAATGTGGGAAGACAGGATATGTGGGGATGAGATGAGGGCAGCAATCCCCTTTATCCAATCTGAATGAGAATTGTCAGTTAGAGTGAAGAATTGTGGGTAACTTCATCAGAAAAAAAAAGAAAAAAACCCTATCATTCCTCATTTTGGTACATGGTATGAATATACTTTAAAATAAAAAACAAACACAAAAAATACAAAAAAGGATTTGGCAGTTAATTCCTCCATGATTAAAGGATGCAGAAACATATGAAGCAAAAAACAGCTTTTGAAGGTGATTAAATGCTGAAATGAATCCAAAGATATTTGATAATTGCAGAAGCAAATTACTGAGAATGTTCCTTCTGTTTTTAATGGTAGCCACAGTCTTTGTTGAAGGAAAACAGGTTCAAGAAAACAAAGCACAGACTATATATACATACTTCTAAAAGTAGGAGTTTAAAAGTTTGTATTGCTGCTGGGGTTTGCTTTTGGTTTGTTTGTATTCTGTGTGTTTGCCACACTGAGATCAGACTCAGCTGAGTATTTATTTGACTGGAGCTCACCAAATGGGTAACCCTTGAGAGCAGGATTAAAAAGCCAAATAACATTCAGAGAGCGATGTTGGAAATGCGCAAGCAACTGCATCGGCAAGCCACATTTACAAAGGTCATTTGATCCCAGCATGTGCAGAATGTATGCACATACTAATTGAGAGGCATATCTGAAAATCTGACAGCCTGTTATTTGTGGGAGCGTCTCTTGTATTTTCAGGAATAGGGGAGGTTCAGACGAGGGCAATAAAAATAGCTTGAAGCATGACAGGAAAGAGTATAGAGCCAGCATGCAAAGATGGTAATGCTGCGACAAAGGGCTGTGAAATCAACAAGGTGGCAGAGAAGGTGAATCAGGACCAAACTTTCTGAGTACAAGGACTAAGAGACATGAAGTGAAACTAACAAAAGCCAAATTTGCAACAGCAACCTAAAGTGATTCCTCACAAAACTTGCAGTTAAACTGTGAAACTCCTTGCCACGGGGCACTGAGGAAGCTAACAGCCTTTCCCAGGTTCAAAAAGGCATTGGGGAAATCCTGGCAAGATAATGCCTACTAAATGCCTAGACATAACCTCTGGCGCTGGGGCTGACTGAGCTACAGACACCTAGATACTGAGTACTCAGGGAAAAAAACTATTATATGTTTCCCTGATACTCATGCTGTTTCATAAACATCCACAGTTTGCCAGACAGCAGGAGAGCCTGCCCTTGGGTCTTAGCCAGCACAGCTGCCCTGTGTTTCTCTTCTCTAGATTGCTCTCGTTAGCAATTGACCAACTACCATGGGAGTATTGATAAGGTATCAGCATAACTGGCTACAACAAAACCAGATCTCACCCCTGAGCTGCATGGGTCCCTTTCGTGTGCCCCAGTCACAGGAGAGCAGAGCTGGAGGGCCCTCAGGTGGGCTGCTGTCAGTCTCCATTGAGATATCCAGAGCCAACCAGCACGGACATGGAGAAAGGAGAGGCAGACTATGAAAGTGACAGCCCAAATCAGAAGTGTCTCTCCTTGGAGGAGAGCAATGATGTTGTCACCGGAACAAAAAGTGTCCTTTTGCTGAAGCTGGGGATAAGCTCAGTGGTGGTAATGATGCCTGGTAGCCTCTGGGAGAGAGTTACTCCCCATCAGATGATGCACTGAGCATCTGGTGAATAAGTCCTAAAGATACTTGAAGCAACTTAGCAGCAAAGAGATATCAGGCAGGGAAAGAATGTGTCTGAAATAATTAATAGGAGAAAGGCTAGTCCAGAGTCTTCATTCTTCCTGTTGCAAAAATTCCTTTTAATTTATCATGTCACTGACCAGATCCCAGTGTTAGGTCACAAAACAAAGATGCTGCAGGGTCTGCCAGTCTGGTATATGTGTAATTAACACAGAGATGGAAGACAGTCAGAATCATGCTGTGTTTCTGCAGTAACTTTCTTAGGTTTAGATTCTCTCCTTGCATTAGTTGTTCTATGATTTCCAGCTATACTGGAGGATATATAGGATAATATAACATTCTACCCCTGTACAGAACCCACGTTTTTCATAGTCAATTGCATTCTAGAACTCTCCTACTTTCCTCTGAACCATTTGACATTGAGTTATGTTTGCAAAGAGTTTCAGTGCAAGCTAACTGCTTATCTTTTTTGAAACACATGATCACTAATAAAATCAGGCTTTCTCACTCCAAAGGAGTCTATACTTACATTTGGGCATCTATTCCACACAGAACTTGCACACTGAAACAGAAACCATTGAGGTCACCACCGATTTTATAAAAGAAAATTAAACACATGGATTTTATTTTGCAAAGACTGACTGCAGCAGTAGAACAGTTCAGTCCAGCTTCACTACTCATGGACCCCTTGACACTTCTGCTCATATTGACAAAGGAAAATGTCAACTACAGGTAGTTCTGTAGTACACAGCCTATCTATGACCCACCAGCACACTTTATGTAAACCTGTGAAAAGCTGCCCTAGGCAGAGTCTCTAATAATATGATCTGAATTTCAATAGTTTCTTGATCCAAGCATGGAATGACCTTACTGTATCTTTCCCAATGTATTTCTTTTCCTCTGTATGTCTGAGTGGATAAGATATTTCTCTATACACATTGTGAATGTGCTTACAATGTAGGGTTGTTATTTTGCTTGGAAAAACTTAATGTTATTTTTGACCTATACTAGAATCAACAAGCAAAGAAAACCCAAAGAAGTTATGAAAACATATACATGTGATATAGTAAACTCTACAAAAAGCCTTATTGAATTACAGTAATCCTGAATAATATCTGTTTGTGGGACTCCCTGATGCTGGTAGACCAGAACAGATTCTTCATATATTAGGCACAGTGTGCAAATATTCTTCACTCTTTCAAAGCAATCAAGGAGTAGATCAACTACTACACTGTCAAATTAACTAATAAGATAGCAATATACACATAGTTACTCAAGGGCTTAAGGGAAAATCTTAATCTAACTGTTCATAGAAGAAGAGTGCATTCTCTAACAAATTTGTAGAAAATGAGCTGAATTTATTCTAGGATATTTTGTTCAAGACTAAATCCACTTGGAAATGAAAGAAACCAGGTTCCAATTACTCATGAGCACCTTTTAGCTATAAATGACTGCAGACTTTATAAAGTAGTAGCTTATATTTAGATAGGAAGCAGATAAGGACTATAACTCATAACAATTTTCTGCTTTGATAGATGGAGAATGAGAAAAAAGAAAAAAACCCATAATCCTCCTCCAAAAAAAAATCCAAACCCAAACCCGTAAAGTCAAACTCAGCAAGACTGAAAAAAATTGAGCTTAATTTTGATGTGTAATTTAAACACTTGTCTTCTATATAGGCTTGCCTGCTTGAGGTCACTCCGCATCAGTTATTGAAAGTGTATAGATTACATTGCACACAGTCACTAAAGAAAGCTGCACAGAGCTGAGATCTGATGCAGATCTCGTATATCAGTACCAGGAACATACAAACCCAGGTATTCCGTAACATAAAAAACCCATCATATATATGTACCCCTAACATTTCTACATCAGTAACATATAAGAACAACTTTACAGGGGTTAAGACTTATGTTGATACTAACCATTTGAAACCTACTGTATTCAGAATTGAAAATTCATTCCAAATTAATCTAAACATGTTCATATTTGGAAGTATTCAATTAAGTGACTCTAATTAACATCTAGTCTATCTTTAAATTAATAATATGTATGCACAATTTTTATGCCATCATAATATAGTTTTGTCCTAGCATCTCCTTGGTTTTATTAAAATTTTAATAACTTTTTAAGCAAGGGAATTATGTCTGATATTGTCTAAGTTATGGCTAAATTAGAAGCTAGCAATCTACCTTGACAGATGAAATTATGCCCCCTTGAAATCTGACAGTTTTTTTAATTCACTGTTCCAGACTAGATTATCATAGCCTATGTTTGCTCTCTTTAAAGGTTATAAATCTATTTTTAGGCTAGAATAGGCATCTGTAGTTGATTTAAAACAAATAATATCTAATAAGAATGCCATCTGACTCCAGTTGTGGTTATATGTTCAAGATCTAACACAAGCTTCTAGAAACAGGATCTAAAACTGCTACATATCTGCAAGTATAGCATGGGAATAGTAGTGCTGCTCTAATTTTAGAGTTACTATTAGTAAACTCTTCTAAAAAAAACCCTGAACAATGTACTGATGATAGCAGAAAAACCTGTGTTATCTTTGAAATGTCTCAGTGCTATCTATTTTGATACAGTATTCCTTTTCTATAATCTTTACATCTTTGTCTGAAAGCCTGAGGCAATTAAGCATAAAAAACAGTGGTTGAGGGCAGCATTGATAGCATGTAGTCATTTAGCTTCTGTTGACCAGCTCATACCAAACTATGTTAGCCCAGCATCTGAAGGAATGCTGTGATAGGAGCAGATATTTAGCTGTAATTTTCTCCATGCTGCAATTCCAATCTCAGGTGTCTTCCAGTTGACCTAAGAGATTTCTTTATCTGGCAGCAGTCATTTGGTTTTAATCTGAGACCAAATCAATGCATTTGCTTCCTTATCACCTAGCAAAATCAAACAAACTTCTCTGTAAGTAAGAGACAATTACAGATGGATGTAGAGAATAAAACAAATGATTAATGCAGTCCTGTTTTTCTGGTTGGACTGTGATTTCATACATGCTGGTAGCAATTGCTGAAGCCAATCTGAACCACAGAGTGCTCTCTTCACCCATAGACACTACTCCTGCCCCCAGGCTAGCCCCTTGTTTCTCCAGCACAATTTCTGGCTCCATGCTGAAGCAGATTAGGAACTGATTTGTTCAAAGGCATCTCAGCTTGAAGAAACAGTTTTTTCAGCTGGATCTATTCCGTTACCTGACTCATTACATGGCTGCACACCTAGCTGTGCTAGGCACAGGGCAATCTGCAAGTGGGAATGAACAGCAAGGGCTAGGGCTTCAAGGCATGTCAATTGTATGGTGAAGGGAGTGGGCAGAGTGTCTTGAACAATTAACTTCCCTGTTTTGAACCAGTGTTTCCCAGATAATTAAAAATTTCCTAAAATACTTATCTTAATTTGAAACAGTAAATTTCCAGCTGTCTGTGCAGAGGGGGAGGGTCATAAAAGACAGAAGATTAAAGGTCTGAAAGTTGAGATAAATGTTAATGAAAATCAAGTCTCTTATCTCTATGCTATTATCTGATCTTGAGCATCTACTGCTTTTGGATACTGTGGTAAGGATCTCTCCACCCATGTCAAAACCTAACTGTACTAGGAAAGAGCGAGCCAGCACAGGAGAACAAATTAATGGGTTCTTATGAAAAAAGAGGGAGAGAGAGGTGGGACTGCAACAAGGACTAAGTTAGCTAGAAGATAAAAGAATGGTTGCATGGCTAAGTAATAGAAACTTAAGGGAAAAAATAGTTAATGGGGAAAAGTGAAGGGGGGGAGGTGAAAATTAAATTAGAAGTGAGAAGGAAGGAAAGAATGATAGCAGAAGGATAACATCAGTTAAAAACCAAGATGAGGAACAAAATAGCTGAATAAGGGTTTGAGAGGAAAGAGCATGGCCATTATTACCACCTTTGGGGAAAATGGGCTTTTTAGCTGAGAAAACCCAGTTTTATGTCATTGTAAAAAATAAACGTAAGTCTTAAAGTGCTGGTTAATTTTGGTTAGGATGAACTGATAAAGGGAATAAAGTGATTTAAGAAGGAAAATATTGGCAAGGAGAGTAAGTACTGGCAAAACGTAAAAGAATAGAAGTGAGCGTACTCCTCATGGAGAATGAATAAAAGTAGAAATGAGAAACAAGCTGTTGTACAGAAAGAAACAAAATGGCTTGTCTTGAAAACAAGGACCACAGCATTGGCAGAAAGGAATGAGAGCACAGAGAGAAAGGAAACAAAACTAACAGCTAGATGTTCAGATATTATTTTGGTAGATACTGAAAAAGAAGTGACAGGATGGAAAGAAGACCAGAGGTGAATGAGAAGCAGATCAGAAGAGGAGAGATGTTAGAGGAACTTACATTCAGCTTCACCAACCCTGGTGATGTTAAGGGCAGGGGGGAGATGCCTGTGACATTGCTTAAAGACAACTACAAAATTCCTGCAGGCACGTTATTCCTCCTTCTTCCTGCCTCCTTCCTGAGGAGG
>VYZX01024575.1:62037-125694 GCA_013401335.1 Brachypteracias leptosomus
GCATGCTAAGATAGTAATAGATAGTAAAAATGATTTGCATATTTTTGTATATAAACCTCTCAGATTTATTAGTTCATCAACTGTTCCACAGCACACCAAGATCTGATTGCAACATCTCAGTTCAACTGCTCACATACCCACATGTCCACTGCTTCCAGAGGTCAGGCTGCTTTAGAAATGGCTCAGTGTAAGCAGAAATTTGGAATTAATCTAAATAACCTCTTCACCCTAATACTCGCGATATTTAGATCTAAGCTGTCTGAAGCCCATGGAGAAGAGTGGAAATTAAGCCTTATAAAACCCCTGATGCTTTGCTTCTTTTCACGTAATTCTTTTTTTGTTGTTGTTTTTTTACTTAATGGTAGCCCTATTTACTTTTTGTAAGTCTACTATTTTGAAAAAAAAAAAGTAATACATATACACTATGTCTCATAAATCCAAATGCAGGAACATGAAAATAGTTTTTATAACCACATTAAAGAATATCTATCTTTCTTATGTGTACCAAAGGCATCGCACTGACATTTTTAGGTGATGGGCCATAAGTTTACAAGTGCAACAGAGCCCAGGGAAATGATGATAACAATAAAGCACATATTTAAAGAAATATTTTTAAAGCTGTATTCCACAAAGATATATAGTAATCATATAATTACTTTTTAACTTCTGGATTTTTGAGAGGACTTCAACTCAGGCCCCAATTTCATGGAAGTAATTTACCAGAGACAGATTACTCTGGAACACTTTATAACACATAGCCATCTTTTTGTGGGATAATCAGGTAAGCAGAGGTCTACATACAAAAACATGTTGTTGTATCTGTTTGTTATAAATTGTACTTGTAATTATTTGCAGGCACAGAATTGGAGGCTAATTCTGAAAATTGGGGCTTTAATATCTTGAATAATTTATAGCAAATGGGTTTGGGTAATTTTCAGGTTGTAAAGCATCATAAAATCTAAGGCATTTTTTATATCCATCTGACATATTGGTTAATATGGGCCAACCTAGGATGCAAAAGTAATTTCAACACTGAAGAGGTAAAGGGACTTTTTCCTGTTTGTATCAAAACCACATCAAGTCCCCCAAGACTTCTTTTCTCTGGTGCCGGGTATCCATAGCATTTAACTATTGTAATAGTGGATGACATGCATAAACATTATTGAAAGTTAGTTCCTGATTTGGACCTAAAACATCGAGAGCACATACAGCTTCAGTTTCACCATTACTCTTGTCACTTAGTCATATATGATGAGATTTGAGATAGAGTGGCTTATTAACAATAGAGAAAATCCTGTACATATGCACACAGTACCAGGAAAGACAGCTACCGAGCAATTTTAAAGAGTTTACTTATAATAAGTTTCAGTCATCAATATTTACATGCAACCATAGGCCCTCCAGTGGAACACAAACTGGTGTGTATTGGCAATGCTTTAAATACATAATGGAGAATTAACCATGAATAGGCATGAACTAGCTGTGAATAGTTTTATGCAGGATAGGAGGATGAAACCTTGGAAGGCTTCTCGCATACGTACAGCAAGTCTGAGCCTGGGCAGGCTATCTGCAGTATACAGATGCACCATCAGAGCTGATCCAGGAAAATGTGTTGCTATAAAAGCTTAGTTTAGCACCGGTATGATTTTTATCTCACCATTGCATGGTACAGCAAGGCAAGCCTGTCTTACTCATGCAGTTGCACACACAGTTGATCTGTATCTCAGCAGCCATGACCCTCATCCTTATAGAAAGAAAACCCAGTGTCTCAATTCCACATACAGAGCTGCTTGCTTGCTTTCTTCCAAGTCAGAGCAATGCCTACAACTCACCTCAAATACCCTTAACCTTTTCCTTTGCTGTCTGGTCTAGCAGGTTACTTTCCCCACTCCCAGGAGGCTAATGCCTACCTGCCCTTCTCCCCATGCTCAGGAAGCAGGACAGGGAACCATAAGTGTCCTGATGGTCAAACCAGCACTGCTCCTGATCACCCATCACAAGCTGAAAAGAAGCATTTGGTCAAATAGTGAGAATAACCATGCCTAGACCATGAATTGCTTGCAGTTAAGTACTTTACAGTGTAGTGTTTCAAGGGCCTGGCACTACAAGGCAGCACTGTCCATCTTGGTTTGCTACATTTTTGTTGTTAGCTCTCCTGAAACAGAAGCAACTGATAAGTCTTGTATATTATACTATTTGACACATTTTTCTGTAACCCATATGACTGTGCAGAACAAGAAAAAGAGGAGTCTTCTGAGAAAAGATACTATGCTAGAGACAAATATCTACTCTTCCAGGATGTGTTACAGTGAATTACCTGCCAGGTACTTCACAGCATCATAGAATCACAGAATGCATTGTGTTGGAAGGGACCTTCAAAGGTTGTCTAGTCCAATGCCTCTGCAGTAAGCAGGGCTATCTCTAACTAGATCAGATTGCTCAAAGCCTCATCAAGCCTAGCCTTGAATGTCTCCAGGGATGGGGCCTCCACCACCATTCTGGGCAACCTGCTCCAGTGTTCTACCACCCCCATAGTAAAGAACGTCCTCCTAAAGTCTAGTCTAAATCTACCCTTCTTTAGTTTAAAACCATTGCCCTTCATCCTATTACTACATGCCCTTGTACACAGTTCCTCCCCACTTTTCCTGTAGGCCCACTTCAGATACTGGAAGGACACAATGAGGTCTCCCTGGAGCTTCCTCTTTGTCAGGCTGAACAACCCCAACTTTCTCAGCCTGTCTTTGTAGGAGAGGTGCTCCAGCCCTCTGATCATTTTTGTGGACCTCCTCTGGACCTGCTCGAACAGGTCCATGTCCTTCTTATGTTGAGGGTTCCAGAGCTGGACTTGGTACTCCAGGTGAGGTCTCACCAGAGTAGAGGGGCAGAATCACCTCTCTTGGTCTGCTGGCCACGCTTCTTTTGGTGCATACCAGGGTACAATTGGCCTTCTGAGCTGCAAACCCTTCTTCTTCTATCCTCTATAGTTACTTGTCATGCACAGGAGATGGGAAATCCAAAGATTTTTTTCTTCCTTATGCCACAAAGGTGACAACATTCACTTAGATACAAAGCTCACAACTTTTCTCCAAAAATGCAATGCAAATGGCTGGAATAGACAAATGTGGAAGTCAATATTTGAATCTGTAAACAGAAATGAGTCATTGCAGTTTTGACCACTTTCTTACATCCTTTCTGATATTATAAATGGGAATACTAGCCTTTGTGAAAATCTAAAGCTAGCCACAATGCAAGAGAAAAAAGATGCAATAAATAAAATATGTAAAATAGATATTCTCTTTTCAGAGCTGAACTGTGCATTAAGATACATTCACAAAGAATACATTCGCAAGTAGCTAGTCTTCAGAAACTGTTCTGCTCTTTCTGTTTACTCCTTGCTACCAGTCATGAGAAAGTGGTGCTAGATACTGAAGGGAATTGCAGAACCAGATTCACAGCACAGACCAGCCAAAGTTTGGTATAAATGTTCTCATTTTAAGAGATCAATCAAACCAGCACTGCGTTTGCTCCGAACCATCAAAGCAGTGCAGAAGGATGTGTATGCATGCAAAAATGGGAGAAGAAACTATGCAATACTGGAAGGGAACATCATCTGCATTTTTTCAGCTAAAAGCCACTTTCCCAAACTGTGCTGGCTAGCTTCTGTCCCAGAAAAGCTATCCAGCTGTTAATAGGGTAATTCAGACTGCAAGGGACCTCGTGAGCTCTCCAGTCCAACTTCGTACCCAAAGCAGGGTCAGTTCTGAGATCAGACCTGGCTGCTCAGGGCTTTCTCCGGGCAGGTCTAGAAAACCTCCAAGGACAGAGTTTTGATGCCTCTCTTGCACATACACAATACTTGCTCTCAGGCAAGTATGGTATCTGTGGCTCTTGTATTCCCACAGCCACAACAAGACAGCTAGGCACTAGACCACTTAGATCCACCAGATACGAGCTAAGTCTTCCTCCACCAGCCCCAAACCAGGTGGAACATTACCCCTCTGACACATGGTCTGAGGAACTGGTGCAGGGTCCCAGCAGGACTGTGGCAGGAATCACCATCTTTTTGCACGAAGATTATTCAGATTGGAATCCATCCTCCCAGGTAGAAAGAATGCAAAGCCTTGACTGACTGATTTCCTCTTTGTTTCAAATGCTTCTCTCAAACATGCTGCTGGATGTTGAATAAACAATTAGTCAATCTTGAGACACTTAAGAAGGTTTGTATTTTCAGCAAAGTCTGAAATGTAGGTCTGCTTCTCATAAGCAAGACAGATTTTTTCTCCTTTTCTGCCCATTTTGCTGGAGGAGAATGCAAAACCAATCTTTTAGGGAGAATTTCTGAATGCTGCTTTGCATCAATTTTTAACTTCAATATAATCCTCATAACCACAGGTTTTCATGAAAATGATTCTATTTTCATGAAACCATTCTATTCACTGCTGTAAACATCCTCCCATAGAGCAGAACTTGTCCTTCTGCATGTTCCCATACTTACTGGAGATCAACAGTGACTTTTAATGTTTAAAAATAATTAGAAGATAGAAGTATCAAGCTTTGTGCCTAACTTAGCAAAGCCCATTGAGGACTTGCCAGATTCCCTCATGCTGTTAACTTCTCCCACCACACTTAACACAGTATTGTCTAAAGCCTTTTTAAAAAAGGCCCTTCACCTACCTCTCATCTATAAACTTTGGGTGATTTTAGCCCTTCAGTTGAATAACTACTCTTAAGATAGTTATCACAGGACAGCAGTGGCAATTAGCTATTGCTACCTACTAAAATCAGCTAAACACGGAAGGCCTCCCGCTGCCCTTATCTCAGTCACAGATCCTTGCTTGAAGGGGCAAGAGGACCTCAGCATGTGGTGCACTGTGTCTCTAAGCCATTTCAGTATGAGGGAAATTTTGCACAGGCTGCACTGTTCTGGATATGGAAAATTTTCAGTTAATTATTACCAGGTCTGAATAATGTAAAAGAATCACTTTCATAACAAAAATCCCCACATGACGAAAAAATTTCTTTAAGAAAAAAATCTTTAATCTAGAAAACTCAGTTGCTTCTAGCAGATGATTTAGATACAAGAAACCATCTCCAACATATGCATGATTCAAACACTCTTTTCAAAGAAATCCTTTTGATGAAATAAGGGAATTAAACATCAAAACCAACATCTACCAATTGCAAAAGACAGTCCTTGGTGTGACAGCTGGTCAGCTGAGGAGCAGACAGCTGACATCTTTATTACTCAGTTCATTATCCAAATATTTTAGAACATGAGATAATTTTATTAAAACAGTGATGTCGAAAACTTATTAAGAAAACCAGCAGAAAGTGATTTTTAAAAGAAAAAAGGCACAGTGGTGAACTACCAAGTGCTTTTCATAGATGTCCTCCCAGGCATTTTTCCATAAGAAAAACATGGCTATCTGCAGGTTCCTGAGGGTTTCTGAAACCCATTATGTAATGAAACCTGGCTATCTACACAGCAGATTTCTCTCAAATCCTTCTTTTCCATTGCTGTCCACTTCAATATCCTCTGCCTCAGCAGGAGTCTCCAGCAGTGTGGATTGGGCCAGGAGATGGATGGCTGTCCTTAGCCAGGGCAGGTAGAACCTTGCCTGCCAGCTCTGCCTGCCTGTGCTCCTGCTGCTCAGATCTGCCTGCCCTGCCTGCCTAGAGGCTGCTCCTCTCCTCTCCTCTCCTCTCCACTCCTCTCCTCTCCTCTCTGTCTGCTCCTGACAGAATTCACAGGAGAGGAATTATCTTTGAGAAAGCTGCTGTTTATTTGTGAGGACATATGGAAATGACTGACAGATGGACAGAGCACTTTTTTGAGTCTTCCTGCTCTCAGAGAGAAGCTAAAAAGTCTTGTTTTCATGTGGCATATGTGAAGGATACAATGGCAAATGGTACAGTGGTGGAACTGGCACAGCTGTGTGAATTTATACTGACAGGGCATATTGCTCACACCTATTTACTGTACTTTGTTATAGCATGTATTTCATTAGGTGCTGTGCAGACAGAGGGTTAAAGCAGCACCAATAGAGCTCTCCCTCGGTAAGGGCCAAGGAGGAGTGCACTTCTTCATCCTGCATCCAGTGCTAACACTTGAGGTATTCTGTCCCCTGTGCATTTCTGAAAGCTTTCACCCGACACTAGCAGCAGTAAAATCAGATGAAGGGGCAAGAAAAATGGATGCAGTGTGATCTATCATCAAGATGGTTACACTTTGGTGGTCAGACACACAGGCTGGTTTCTCCCTTTTTTAGATCTGTGAGCAGTCTGCATTTGCCCCATCACCAAGAGATTAGGTTTATTTGTTTGTGTTAAATTGTGGCAAATTGAATAGCATTGCATCTCAGGCTCCAGGCCCCTGGAAAGGAGGCTGAAGAACACCTGGGTCATGTGGTGGCTACTGCCCCTGTGGTGAGCTCACAGAGCTTTCCTGCATTTTGCTTACTCCTGCCATGCTGTAGTTGCAGTGGAAGTTTCCAGGGACATTTCCAACTGCAATGACCTATCTAGCTCTTTGAGACAAGCAGAGAGGAAGGCTTCTGCCAGAAATGTCATTAAGTTACTTTTCCAGGCCATTGAGTGACCTTCCTTCAGTACTTGGATAGAAAGCCTGAACATGAGCATACTCTGCTTAAGAAGTACATGCTGTGCGGGATGCACCAGCCACCCTCTGAGCTGAGCAGATGTGCATGCACTGGGAGAGGGAAGCACAAGAGAAAAGGAGGGGGGGAAAGGCGTTTTAATTAAAAACTTAAAACAAAGGATCAGGGAAATCCTCTTGCATGACTTTGGATCAGCACATAAAGACATGGTTGTGCCCCATGGTGCAGTACAGTTCAGCATGCAAAGCCACTGCTAGTGCCCCAAAGTTGGTCTCTGGGACCAGGTGCAGCAGAGTTGTGTTGGTAGAGCGTTGCAGAGCCAGCATGTACACTGGTGAGTGTATGCTGTGACTGGAGGCCAGAGAGCCAGTGGTGGTACGCTGCCCAGATCCTGGCCCCCTCTGTGGAGCAGCAACCAGAGCAAAAAACTAACAGAGATAAGAAAGCAGGCCTTTACTGTTCTACTCAGCTCCATACCTCTGTAAAATGGAGTTCATCCAGACCCATCTGTGCTTTCTCGCTTTGTTTTGTTGTGGTTTGTTTTTTTCCTCTGGTGCTGATAGCATAATTTCATGTGCTAAGGGGAGAAAACAGTCTCACTAATAGGACATCAAAGCAAATCCAGGACATGCTGTGTTTTAAATAAAAAGACAAAGCAGTAGTTTCTCCATGTAATTTTCCTCTTTGCTGTAAATCTACATCAGCAATATTCAAAAGGCGGGAAACCTGGAAAATCCTTTTTTGGCAAATAACCATAATTCTGCTGTAATGTTAAATTATGTATGTGCAAAAAATATGAGACCCCCAAGGAGACTGAGCCCCTGCCTGCATTCCCAGCAGTGTTACCCTGCAGTCACAGCAAAAACACAGCGAATCCATGGAAAGGTGCCATACCCCTTAAAAGTCACCTGTGGTTTACTTTGTTGTAAACCTACTTCCTTAGTGTTCTCTTTGGGTTTTCTTATTAAAAATCTTAATGGTGACTGTAAATTTCTGTCAAAGACGCTGCGTTCTTTAGTGAAATTATTTCCTACTTTGTAGAAGGGCTCTTTGATTGTTGAGGCATCAAGAGAATATGCACAATCAAAAAAATAAATTGCTTGTAATACTAAAAGCTTTTCTATAATTTAAACATGGAAAAAACCCAAACAAGCAAATGTATAGCCTCTGCGCAATTTTTTCTGGGCAGCAGTGACCCAAAACTGAGACTCTGGGCAAAGTGTGCAGAGTAAATTGAATTTCACATGCATGCCAAAGAGAACTGTCTCCAGTCAAGCCTATCACCATGTTTTCAGATGTATTTGCAACCCTTCCTGTTCAGTTATCATCTTTATTTGAGACGTCTATAGTACAATAACTTCAAAATTATTCTTGTCTCTTTCTGGTTCTCTTTTTCTATTTAGAATGAAGTAATTGTTTTCTTTATCAATTTCCTTCCTAATCTCAAGTCTGCAGTCAGTGCTCTGCAAAATATCATCTCCTGCAGTGAGGCTGTAGTTAAGTCTAACTTTCTGAGCACTCAGTTTTTAAGGTAGATTGTTATTTCCATTGAACTGGGAGTCTCATCAGGATCTTGTAATAGCCTTTTATAAAGATTTTCTCAGGCACAGACCTGAAAAAAAGTGAGAAAAACAGTCCATCTTCTATTTAAAAAAAAGGTGACTGATTTTACACACACATATAAGTTCCAAGGTTTGGAGACCCACGCTGTGCATCCATCTGCATAAAATCTCTCTACCAAGATGAGAATATTTTAGGTCTGTAACCATGCAAAGATGTATGCACTGGCTTAATTTTAAGTTTAGTACCATTGAGCTCAGTAGGAGCAGTCATGTGCATAAGTTTAAATATATGAGTCTTAGCATGATAAGAAACAAAGAAAATATTCCTTCAGAAAACATGCATGAGGCTTTTATTCATTTGGGTGTTGATAATGAAACCTCCATGAGCCAGGACTTCAACCATGACTGCTGTGTAAAGTGTGATTCAGACTTACTCTGTAGGTAATTTATAAATATGTCACCTGTCTAAGAATTAAATCTGATATTATGAAAAGAGTATCCCACAGTTTTTCAGATAGTTCTCACATGTCTCCATTTTCTTTAAAAAAATATATTTTAAAAAATGAATTAACTTGTGTTTGCATTGCTTTTGTGCAAAGCCCTGGTTTTACTTTTGAATTTGATGAATGTCTTAGAGAAATTTAGGTAAAATTCATGTTACATTTTCATAAATTCATTTAGCTTTATGTAGGGCATATGGCAAGATTCTTTCCAAGGCAAAAACTTGATTAAATGAATTTTTACATGTCTTTGTAATAAATTCACAACCTGTACACTAAAACATTTACAAATATTACATGAGGCTTTCAGAGAAAGATATTAATTTTTTTTTTTATTTTAATTGTCAGAAAATGCTTTTAAAAAGGAAGCTTTTCACTCATAGGGTACACAGGGAAGAGTTAAAAGAGATCACTGCTGAAATAAAGTGTTTGCCACATTAGGCAAGAAGAAATAGGTTTTCTCACTTCCTGATGAGATGGACATGATTAAACGTGTGGACTCCACACACAGCTTCTGAAAGGAGGCATTTGCAGAAATAAGAACAACACTTAGGCAGCACAAGTGTGGTCCATTTACACACAAAAATAGGAAAAAGGGATTGTGCAGCTTTATCCTCCTCAGGAGAAGACTTCTGAGGACACCTTGTCCCCTGGCATGCTGCCTCCTCCTTGCTCACTACTCCAGAGAGAAACCCATCCAAATGCCTCAGCTGGGAGCCCAGCTGACCTATAGCTAATGCAGTGAGTTGCAATGCTGCTTCTTTTCCCTTCTCCCTTTTTTTCCTTTTCTTTTTTCCCATTTTCCTTTTCCTTTTCATAGAATCATAGAACAGTTTGGATTGGAATGGACATTTAAAGGTCATCTATTCCACACCCCCCCCTGCAATAAGCAGGGACATCTTAAATTAGACCAGGTTGCTCAAAGTCTCATCCAACCTGATCTTGAATTTTTCCAAGGATGGGTCATCTACCACCTCTCTCCTAAGAGAAGCAAGTGTCCCCACTAAGAAGCAGAAGTGCTGCTGCTCTCATTCTGGGTCTGCCCCAGGGGGCTGGAGTGGGTGTCCTGTGGATGGGCAACACGTGGTGCCAAGGAGGATGCAGGACTGGCCTCTGCTGCTTCAAGTCAAAATGGAGCTGCTCTCCGGTAACAATACACAAAGTTGGGCTTTAGATACCACAAGCAGCCAGAGAGGATCTTCCATTGTTTTTCTTGGTCAGAAAAGATAGGTGTCATGGTGTGAATTTGTGCCCTGCTATGAGAGTGTTGTCTGTTCTGAGCTGTATTGCTTCTCTAAAACTGTCAATGCTATTTGCCTTTTTGAATTCTGCCACATGTTGCACCAATATTTTCAAGACAGTATTCACAGTGGTTTTGAGATGTCATTTCTGAATAGCAAGAGTTAATTAGTTTAATTTTAAAATTAATCATTAAGTATATATAACTCAGGTTATTTTCATCAGGAATTTCATATATTCAGTGTTGCAATTTATCCTTTCAATCGATCTTCCAGGTATCCAGTTTGCTAGTAATTCTCAACATATGTCCCAAGCACCTTTTTCTAAAAAATAGTACAACAAAGTTTGCCACCTTTGATTCTTGTGGTAATGATTCCTACACTAATGAGAAACAACATATTTTCTTAGTAGCTCAGCTACTTGCTTTTCTACTGTTGTTTTTCCCTCCAGACTTCTTGAATACATGCCATCTGAGCTCATTTGCTATTTAAAAAGTGTCTAGTTACCACAGATTTTAAAGATATACGCACCTTTGAAAAGATAGAAATTATACTCCAGGAGCGAATCAGATAACACTTGAAAAAAAACCCCCAAAATATTAAGGAAACAGGAATTGTCTGTCAGAATCTTTTTTATGATTTTTTTCTTTTTAATTTTCATCTATTTTCTCCTGCTTTTTCATTTTTGTAAGTTCTCATGCACTGAATGAAATGTAGCAAGGTCCAACAGCAGTTTCTTTATATTAATAAATTTATTCAGCTTACTGCTGAAGCTTTATTGAACAAAAATGAATCCTAAATGCCTAATAATATGTTTTTACTGCCTTTTCTAGAATTCAAACTTTCATTCTACCTCCACTCTCAAAATAATGTATACGACAAAAACTTAGCCACAATAGAGAAAAAAACATCTGTCAGAATTCACAGATGACAAATTTCATAGAATCATAGAAGAGTTTAGGTTGAAAAAGATCTTTAAGGTCATCAAGTCCAACTGCTAACCTAACACTGCCAAGTCTACCACTAAAACATATACCTACATCTCCACATCTTTTAAATACCTCCAAGGATGGTGACTCTTGTCATTTCCCTGGGCAGCCTGTTCCAGGGCTTGACAACCATTTCAGTGAAGGAATTTTTCCTAATATGCAATCTAAACCTCCCCTGGTGCAACTTGAGGTCATTTCCTCTTGTCCTATCACTTGTTACCTGAGAGAAGAGACCAACCCCCACCTCCTTTCAGGTAGTTGTAGAAACCGATAAGGTCTCCCTTGAGCCTCCTTTTCTCCAGGCCAAATAACCCCAGTTCCCTCAGCTGCTCCTCATAAAACTTTTTTCTCTAGGCCCTTCATCAGCTTTGTTGCCCTTCTTTGGACACACTCCAGCACCTCAATGTCCTTCTTGTAGTGAGGGCCCCAAAATTGAACACAATATTCAAGGTGTGGCCTCAGCAGTGCCAAGTACAAGGGCACAATCACTTCCCTACTTCTGCTGGCCACACTATTTCTGATACAGGCCAGGATGCCATTGGCCTTCTTAGCCACTTGGGAACCACTGCTGGCTCATATTCAGCCAGCTGTTGACCAGCACTCCCAGGTCCTTTTCTGCTGGGCAGCTTTCCAGCCACACTTCCCCAAGCCCATAGCACTGCATGGGGTTGTTGTGACCCAAGTGCAGAACCTCATCCCATTGGCCTCATTGAACCTCATCCCATTGACCTCAGCCAATCAATCCAGGCTGTCCAGATCCCTCTGCAGAGCCTTCCTACCCTCAAGTAGATTAACATTCCAGTTCAACTGGGTGTCATCTGCAAACTTGCTGAGGGTGTCTGTGATTCCTCCATCCAGGTCATTGGTAAAGATATTTGAAAGAACTGGGCCCAATACTGAGCCCTGGGGAACACCATTTGTGAACAGCCATCAACTGGATTCAACTACTTACCACCACTCTCTGGGCCTGGCCATCCAACCATTTCTTTATCCAGCAAAGAGTACACCTGTCCAAGCCATGAGTAGTGATTTTCTCCAGGAGAATGCTGTGAGAAATGGTATAAACCGCTTTACTACAGTCTAGGTACATAATATCTACAGCCTTTCTCTCATCGACTAAGTAGTCACCTTGTCATAGAAGGAAATCAGGTTAGTCAAGCAGGACCTGCTTTTCATAAACCCATGTTGACTGGACTGATCATCTGGTTGTCCTGTACGTGCTGCATGACAGCGCTGAAGATGATCTGCTCCGTAACCTTCTCTGGCACTTGAGGTCAGACTAACAGGCCTGTAGTTCCCCAGATCTTCTTTCCACCCCTTCTTGTAGATGGTCATCACTTTAGCTAATCTCCAGTCAACTGGGACCTCCTTGATTAGCCAGAACTGCTGAAAAATGATGGAAAGTGGCTTGATGAGTGCTTCTGCCAGCTCCCTCAGTACCCTTGGATGGATCTCATCCAGCCCCATAGACTTGTATGTGTCTAAGTGGTGTAGCAGGTCACTAGCCATTTCCCCTTGGATTCTGGAGGCTTCATTCTGCTCCTTGTCTCTGTCTTACAGTTCAGGGGACTGGGCAGTCAGAGGACAATTGGTCCTTCTATTAAAGGCTGAGACAAATAAGGTATTCAGTATCTCAGGCTTTTCTTCATCCTTGGTTATTATGTTTCTCCCTGCATCCAACAAAGGGTGGAGATTCTCCTTAGTCTTCCTTTTGTTACTAATGTAATTATAAAAACATTTTTTATTGTCTTTTATGGACATAGTCAGATTAAGTTCTAATTGGGATTTGGCCCTTCTAATTTTTTCCCGGCATAACCTCACAGCACCTTTGTAATACCCCTGAGTTGCCTGCCCCTTCTTCCACGTTCTTTCTTTTTCTGAGTTTGAAAAATTATGTAAATGGTTTAAGAAATCATTTCTTGGCACACTAAAACCACATGTTGAAATCCTTTCAAGATCAACTGATATTATTTTTGGAAGGATTAACCATATAAAGGCAGAGATTAAAAAGTAGAATATCCCATAATCATGGACAATGCATGTTCTATCTGAAAGAACAAGCGACACGACTGAATTTCTGACATGGCAACTTTATGTGCTGTATCCTTCATATAGCAAATGAACTGAAGAGGAGAAATTACATATATACATATATATTTAAGGAAGAATTATAACTATGCCTTTATATCTTCTTTTCAGTCCACATCTATGCTTAGATCCTGATTTGTAGCTGAACTTTACTTCTAGACAAATCAAAAGTCAGAACTCCCGTATAAATGGTAACAGTAAGATTTTGATTTTCATAGCCATATCCCACCCCAAACCTCTTGTCTATAGCTGAGATTTGGTTTAGGGAGCTGGATTTTGGACCCATCATTTCTGATTTCCATGAATTTTTAATAATATTCTGGAAGCTAGATTATGGTTTATTCAGCAAAATTATCTGAGAACAATATATTTTTATTTTAGTGAAATAATTTATTATACACTCACTATTTATATGCAATTGACACAATTCTCAGTATTATTTCCTGAGAGTCCCATTTTCTTGATGTGCATTGAAAATCAGTGTCTATCCCCAGAACTGCAAGTTACTTTTCCAGGATCAGGACTGAGCAGAACACCACTCAAAGAGGTGCCTCTAATCTCCTCAGCATGAGCACTTCTGCCAGTGACTGTCGAGGACATGTCATAATAAAAAAACCCTTGCATTTCTTTTAATTGATGGTTAATACCATAAAACTATAGGCTGTAGATTAACTGTCTGAAACAATTTAATATTTCAAAGATTGTATCTGCTACAGTGAATATAAAGTCAAAGGTGTGTCCCAGAAAATTCTCCATCTTTTGTGAAAGGGAAATGTAATAATCATTAGAGAGCAAAGAAAAATAAAAATGAAGGTTTACAAGATACCCACACACTGAAAAGCATCAAATTTCACATGCAATGTGTGCAAACTATTCTAACTCCTTTCCTTAAAAATGCTTAGTGCTTGCTCTCCTCTCAAACTTGTTTAGCTATTTTCTATTTAATACTCTTTTAAATCACAGGTGGCTTTCTGTTAGGGTTTCATTGAGCATTCAACATATATTTCACATCTGCTTTAGCTGGACATACCTGCACTGCCTGCAAGAAATGTGATACACCCAGAAGACATGTATAATTAGCTTCAAGTCAACACAGGGGACATCCTAGTTCTAAGTCAGAGCATTTATTGGTACATGGACTCAGATTGCAGTGACAGCTCTAGCGATAGGAATTGCAATTCTCTGCAATGGGCTGGTGCCAGTCCTGCATGCTCCCAGTAGAGGGTTTCTATGATGCACAGAGCTTAAGCTAACCTGTTTCCTCCTGAAAAAAATAATGATTTCAGAATGCTTCTAGGCTAGTAAGTAGTGCAACTCTTCTCTGTATGGATTGGGTTTTATAAGAAAAGGAGTCATTGGCATAAACAGTATGATTTAGATGCAAAGTACTCCAAGCTTCATAGTCATTGCTTGGTCAAGACTGTGCAGTGCAGCTGTTTGAGTTTCTGTGTTGCATTCCCCCTAAATGCTGCCACCCTAGCACAACTGCCACCAGGTTCTTCGAATACAAGCAGCCAACAGCTGGATTTTTTTCCCTACATGTTTAATATGCACAAATGCCCACACTCCCCGTTGGACATTTGGAGAGCCTGTACTGCTAGAGTCTTAGAAGAGAAATGCACTCCTTCACAGAGCTCCTAGAAACTAGAACAGAATAGCCAACTACTGTCAAATGTGAAGAACACCATCAGCCATCCAATACTGAAACAATAATGAAATAACCATTGCTTCAGTTTCCCTCAGTCTTTTCTAAGCCACCTGGCATTGTGCTACAGGGAAATTACACATCCATTTTGATTATTTACTCTCATCTGCACACTGTATTCCCCATCCTCCTCCTGGATTTAACAATCATTACTGTTAATAAGGGCCAGACCACTGAGTGCTGAGGGGCCAATCCAGAGGCCAAAAAAGTTAATAGAAACCTTTACATGTTGGATCAAAACCACACTCGGACAACTTCAGTGAAAGCTATGCTCTCAGCTCCCATGTCATTCCAGCAAGAGATGTGCACATGTGCATCTGCAGAAGTTTTATGGGGAGCGTATGTCTGCAAAACACTAATTAGTAGAGTTTGTCAACATAGGGAGATAATATCACAAGGAAGGTTACTGGTAGCTGCATAGCTCAAACTAAGTTTAAGTTGCTAACTAATTTGATGGTGACAGTCCTGAATCCACAGGTTCCTATAACCAGCAGTTCACTGATGAGCAATGATACAGATAGACAGAAAAGCGAATAGCTTAAAAGTTGCTTAAGGGGTTGGATGATCAGCTCTTGCTATTTTTAATGAGAACTAGATTCCTAAAACCTGTTGCTGAGGGGAAAAGAGGAGAAGGCCTTAAAAATTGTAGACCTAGCAGATAAATAAAAAATCAAATACAAGAATACAACAATTTTGTTCTCACATCTGATTTTACAGTAACGACTGATTGTGCTGGAAACCGGTTAAACAACACGTATGGAGAGGAAACTGGCAAAAGCCCACAGTTTAGATCCTGCAAGAGATAAATGAAATGTACTCAGCGGATGATCCTTAGCTGAACACAAGCTGCAGGGTAGAACATAAGCTTCAATCAACTCTTGCAAATAATTTGAGCCCAATACCATAAGTGCCTTAAATTAAATCCCTCTCAACAGGAGCCAATCTAAATCATTAAACATATGTCATGTAGAGAGCTATAATCACTAGAAGTGTCGTCTACACAGCATTTAATTTACATAGAAAATGTATTGCGGTTGTTAATTTGACCACTTTTCAATGTTCAGTATCTCACAGAAAACATACATAGTTAGAAGCAATCCTTGTTTTGTCACCAAGAGAAAACCATGTGCGCACAATTCTGCCACCCAGTTTGTTGTGACATATATAACTGTGAAAAAAAGCTTTCCTGCCACATAGGAACAATCCCTGTCTTGTATCATTTATTACTGCTTTTAGAATTTCATAAAGTTTCAGGCCAGGCAGGATCATTAGGGGACCCACACCTATCTTCCATCATAAACAAGCAGATGAATTTCATCCCCTTATCTCCAAACTGAGACCAATAACTTCTATGTGACTGTGGTGCATATTTCAGAAAGACACTTAGAGTTGATTTGAATAAATGTCAACCTGTCAAGGACTAGCGTTCTGGCTTATGGTCTTAAAAACTGTCTCTGTTTTTTAAAATCATGCAACACTCTTTCAAGTGTCACATCCTTAGGATAAAATCCTTTCTCTGTCTGTGTGACTCATGTTATATGAAACTTTTGACAATCTATGGGAACCTGGGTCTTTGGAAGCTCATCCATCCCCAAGTGGTACACACACTGGCAATGTTTCAGGTTTGCATGTTAGGGAAAATAATGACAAGAGATCTTCATTCACTACACTTCCTGCACCAAGTACATATTTTAATACAATAATCAACAAGCCTGGCTCACTTGTTATCTTTAGTGTATGTTGGAAGTAAGTCATCTGGGACGGTGAATAAAGGTAGCCTGAGAAACCAGTGATACTGAGATCAGAGTCATGCTCTGATACCTGCTGTACCAGGATTTTGTAGGCACAAAATAGCTAAGCAAAACATCAAGGGAAGAAAGGATGTGTTCACACAGTGAACCCAAGCAGTGCAGGGTTTCACTGTAATTGCTTATTTCTTGACTTACAGAAACCAATAGGTTAATACAAGAAGATGCATGTGGGGTTATATGCTAATTTTGTTGAATAAAGGGGGAAAAGTTGCATTCACATCAGAGGGCTAAGGATCACATACTCTGAGAGAAATTGTTTCAACGAGTGCCTGCCTGAATCTGCAAGACAAGGATGCCCTGTTTCAGAAGACCTTTTAGTCACCCACTGTCTTATGCCCTGCTTTCCTCTAGCTCGGGCATGTTCCTTTCAGAGGCCTTCTTAAGTGACTTTGGACATCTGAAAACCTTAGTCCAATATCTCAGAGCTGCAATTAGTGCTTGACACAAACTGGTTAATTTTCTCAGGCAGTTCTGTTTCTCCAGTTTCCACAGCCACAAAATACAACAGCTTCAGCAACCTGAAACAATATCCATCCTCTTGGTAAGGTAATCTATCCCAAAGTTCTCGAATGTGTGGACATGAGGAGCTCGATTCAAGATCTGTTTGATTTTCAGGGGAAGACTAGCCTTGGGGTCACTTTGAAACAGACTTAATATATAGCTTCCAAAAAATGAAAGCCTGTTCAAATGTAGAAAATGTCAAGAAAATTCAAAGTAACACAGGAAATTTTACACACAAAAAGGAAAAGTGAGTCCCTGGGTAAGGAAAAAAAATCTAGTGTCTCCTGAGCTGAATTTTCACTTTTATTTTGAAATTTAAGTTTTTCTCTCCTGACTGATGGAAGCACATTGAAATTATAGCCATTAAAGCCATAATTTATTCCATAAATTACGGGATTATTTAAATGAATTAAAACCATAGTTTATACACTGTACTAATTATAAGTAATTACAGTTTTCTTTTCATGGTAAGGTAATTTTATGAGTTTTTGATTGAAATTTCTGACAATAAAACTATGAGGCTAAAAACCCCCATATAATAACTATACTGATAACATCAGCTTTTATATTTAAAAAATCTGATTTAGTAACTCAGATATTCACCTCCTGGAGCCCACAGATATTGTACCTAGTTTTTTAGATAACTGTCTTTTTATTTCTTTAAATTTTTTTCCTTTTTATTTAATATTCCACAACAGTTTTTAACCCATTTGTAAAATTTTTCACAATCAGATTGTCTTGCCTTTTTTAAAAAAAACAGGTACATACATAACTTTCTTAACAATAACTATGATAATTACAACTAAATATAACTATATCAAATAAGTGTAATAACTAACATCTCTAACTAACATTAATAATTCCTGATGAAGCTGTTCAAGTGTTTAATCATGAGGAGATGGAGTATCTAATGCCATACCACATCCTGTAATTTTTTTCTTGTGAGATTTGAGCTTGATTCATGTCTCAGAGAAGTCAATGGAAAGACTTGAGCTTCAATTACATTGGTTGCCTATAATAGATAAGGCTAGATCAGGGAAAAAAAAATAATAAAAGGAAGAAGATAGTCCTGCAGTGACAGAATGTTTGATGAAGCAACTGAAGAGATCTAAAATCTGAATGTATATTTGCAGTGCGGCACAACTTTAAGCATGCATTCTGCAAGTATACACAACCACTAACATACTTGTCACACATAACAAGTAAATCTTTTCAAAAATGTAAAATTTGCATACATATTACAGGAAATGGATAATAGGAAGTGCAATTTGCACATCTTCCTGTTATTTCAGCCAAATCACTGCTATTGAAATCTTTTCTAATGCAAGAATAACCTATCTAGGCTTTGCTGTAAAAATCCAAGGATTATTGTGTGCAGTCATGCTACCGTAATTTAATTTGCAATCAAATATAAACTAGGGTACATTACGAATTTTCACTTAATACTTGCTGATAAACAGGGATGTACACACATTTGAGGGATTTTATTTAAGAATTTTACAAGACTTTCACAGACCCCATTCAGAAGTATTGCATCTGTTGCATGTAGCCCTTGGGACACAGAAAAAAGTGCTATCTGCAAAAACACTCTAGAGAAGAAACAAAGAAGAATAGATTAGCTACTACAGGCTTTTCTAGTCTGTTTTATACTGAATTCATCCCTCAGAATCAAGTAGTAAGTCCTAGCACTGGAATGCCTCAATCTGAATAGGACTTCTGGTGAAAGACATTTCTATTTACACACCAGGTACTAATGTTAAGCATTTAATGTTTGGATTTAGTTATAATATTACTGGCTCCTGAAATTTGCCTACCAGTATGAAGGTAGCTTACCTAAAAGATACCATTTTTACAGGTTTCATGAGAGATTTGTGTAGGAGATTTACAAGACTCCAGATTAATGTACAAATGAAATGTTTGATTAGAAAGAACGTCTAGGGATATTCAGCATTAGAAAAGTGATGACACAACATGTAAAGTTCCTCCAAAAGCAAGAATTTCTTGAGTTAAATCTCTTATACTCCTTTAATTTAGACCCCATTATGCATAGGAATTTCAACACCATATGTTTCTCCATCAGATGGCTTAACACTGCTGGGAAGTCTGGGTTTCCTCTGTGCATTCCAAGTATTTTCAAATCAAACTTGCTAGAATATGGGTTTTTGAAGGATATATGTTCTTTTTTGGAGGGCGAGGAGGGGAAAGCATTACAAGAAAACAGTGTTGCCATACTTGTTTGGGCTCCCATTCCAAATTTCTATTGAAGTTGTGTAATTTAACTGTTCATACAAAGTTGTGATTAGGTGTAGATGCATTCTGTTTACACTTGTTACTTTAACATTTGCAAATGTAGACATGATTAAGGTATTTTTCAGACACAAATGGCCCTCAGTAGGTTGAGGAATAGAAATGTTCCAGATTGATAATTGCCAAGAAAGCTTTAAATTACAGGCACATCAGTTAAGTGTCTTTTCAAGAGTCAACCATCATTATTACAAAGAAATAGGGCAACTCAAAGTGCAGGTGCTGATTAAACATTGCTTATAAGAGTGGGTCGCTTGCAAAATCTGCAACCCCCACCCTTAAAAGCATAATCCTAGATGAGCTTACTTAGACATTATATTTTCCAAGACTTATAAAGTATCCTGGTATTTTTCTTTAAAGCACCTGCTATGCTGAGGCTGCAACATTAATAATATCTTGTTTAGAAAAATGTCAGCTCATTTTCTATATGTTCCGTTTTGATACTTGAGGATTTAAGGATGAAAGTATGTTAATGCTAGTAAGAGAGGGACAGAATAATCCAACAGGATGGAAGAAAATATATTTCTCTAAAGTTTAAAGAATAATAGGTAAATCCTAAGCAAAACCTGCCAATTTCCTTGCATCTCACAAGCCATAGAGGATCATCAGTGAAGTATCCCATCCCCATGGTGTTCTTGGAGTTTCAGGAGAATCAAAACAATTGATCCTGAGGGAAACCTGGTAATATTTGGTTTCATATCCTTCCTCTATACCAATAAAAGATAAAGGAGGAGGTAGGGTGGGGGTGCATTTCTTTATTTTAATGAAAATCAATTAAAACACTGGTGTCTTTTTTAAGTTTCTGTTTTTAAACTTCAGATTTATACTTCTGTAATTGCATACTTGAGATGATGTGAGTGGCCTGTGGCACTCATTATATTTTGTCACTCTTTCCAGAAGTCTTTGAGTCTTTCTGTTATGTTGCAACAAGCTCATCTGTGCACAAAGAGGCATAAAAGAGGCTTGGGAAAATATTCCACTAGGTTAACTACAGCATGAACATACTCTGTTCACAAAGGGGCTGTGCAGGTTTTGGTTTTGTCAGAGCTCAAAGGCTTCTTCCACAGAATAATCTTTCCCTAATAAACATGTTACATAGTTCCCCTGTAAGTCAAGACAAGCTCAGCAAGCAATATGTCATGTTTTATTAATGCATGTCTTCTGTGTTTTGAGCACCTGCCTTTATCTAATAGCTCTAAAACATAGCTAATGCTTCCCTTTGCTGAGATGTTACAAGAAATGCCATCATTTCAGTCTGGTGAAGACTGAAACACATTTGCCTCAATAGCATACCTCAGGAACAGCCATATTTAAGTCATTGTTGGGCCAAACCCAGTTTGCATCAAAATGAAGCTGAGCAGATGTGAGGAGAAGAAAGGCAGCAAGGCTGGGGATGGATGTTGAGAAGGTGCAAGTGAAAGATGATTCTAAGATAAGAAGAGCAGGGAATAGCAGCTTGCCTACACTGATCATCTTCCTCTGTGCTCTGATGAAGGTCTGCGTCTCCCAGATGTGGACAGCAGAGGAAAATGCCAAGAATTTCACACGCGTTGTCTCTGATGTACTTTTGAAGTTGAATCGGGAAGATTTCTGATTCAATTGCTCAGTGTTAAGAGTACAGCCATATTGTCTCATATAGGAGAGAGGACTGGAAGGCCACACAGCTCCTGGGCTGCATTTCTCGCTTGTACAAGTGAGGCAAAGGCTCCAGCCATGAGCTGAGGCTTCAACGGGGCTCATGAAGAGCACTGGGGGAATTCCAGCCACTGTGGGAGAAGGAAGGGTGGTTGACAGCCATGGATAAAATCCTCTCCTTCTTGGCTGAATGATTTTAAGCCTATCCTCCAACGTGAGAGGACCAACTTCAGACTTAGAGGAATCTACCATAAACAATTGTTGCATATTAGAAGGAAAGCAAAATCAAAATTCACTATTACTTCATGCACAGTGTGTGACAGCAAAAGCTAATGCAATCTTTGTATCCTTAATGTTTAAACTCTTGATTAGGATGCTATTTTTTACATGCTTAAAAATGAAAAGTGTCCATAGTAATTTATAAATTAAGATCTCTGCTGTAGCTTGCTAGCTGTGGACTTCTTGGCATCTCCCATGTCAATCATTTATGGATTGATAGGTAACACTGCCTTAGGGGAATTGTAACAGCTGGATTTCAGAAAGAATGGAGTGGTTGACTAAAATTAGAGTTTAAAATGTCTCCCTTACCAACTTTAACCTCTCTCCACCACCACCTCCTTTCTGGAAAGGATGTACTTTTGCATAGTCTATGATCTGAGTTTATCCATGTTTTTTCAGGATAAGCTCAGATTTCTTCAGCTTTAATAAAGACCTTATATTCCTAAGCATCTTACAGATAATAATGCTTAATGGGCACTCATGAAGAGTATATAATTTTTAAAGATATAACCCCGATGTTTACGCATAAAAATATTGTTTACTGAATAATGCACATTTCAAAATACAGTCTAGGATTTTGAAATGTCTTTTTATTTCTGTCTAAGAGCTTGAGAAAAATGGCTAATCTTAAAGTAGCTTCATTGCATATGCAAATTCACAACTGCTTTATAGTAAGCCTCTATTCTCACATCTCATGATTGCTGTCCAGAGTAATCTTTTCAGGACTTCAGTAAAATGAATCTATACATCTTTCTATGGGTCAACTGATGTCGTACTGCAGAAAAAAAAAAGTTAAATGGCTGCACATACTGTATTGACTGCTACTTTCTGGAAAGTGTAATGTCTTGTAACCACTGCAAAGGAAGTAAAGCACTCTTCCTCAGATATACCTCCTGTTTTAACCAGGTGTCTACTTAAAAGTAGGTGGTGAAATCTCTCTGAATTAAATTTTCCTTGCTATTCTTTTAGAAAGGGTCTCTATTGCTCTGTTTGGCTCAAGATATCCTCAAATGTAAAGTCCAATTATTTTGTATCTGAAACAAATCTTACTATATTTTTATTGCAGTCTAATATTTTTGAGAAGGAACCAGATGAAATTAGTGAATAGAACTTCCAACAAGTTCTGCAACTGAATGGCATCAGTCTTTTAGTCTTCATTCAACCACCTTTCTTTAGATTCTCCTCATTACATTTATTTCTGTGAAATTCTTTTTCCCTTCCTTTATTCCTTAATATAAACATTGGGGGTTTTCTGTGGTTGTTCCTTCCTCTCTACTTTTGTGTTGCCTTTCCATCCTTTTCCATTTTCAGAAGCAACTTGTAATCCAGCACATGATCAGCAATTAATATGTCAAGATGTCTGGATATCTCAGAGAGAAATCCTCTGACTCAGGCAGATATGTAGGAAAAATATATCTGTGAAGTAGTTCTCTGAAAGATTTAAAAAGACACCAGAAAATAAGTTTCTCTTCCAGTGGGACTATTTAAGTTGTTACAGTGTGGTGGGAGAAATGTTCATCCATGAGAGAATTTGATCAAAACCTATTGAAATAGGTAGAAATATTTATCTCCTTCAGTAAATCTTACTTCTTCTGAATAAAATAATGGGGAGGAAGTTAAAAGCCTGCTACTTTGTTACTGAGAGCCTTAAAAAAGGGCATGAAACCACTGTTTCTGCAGAGTTCCAGGATGTTTTTACCATCTAAGTTACAAAGCAGGAGGATTATAGCAAAAGGCATGGACCTCTGTGTGGATCCAGACACATAGCTGTAGCTAGTGTATGGGTAACAAATACATTCGCCAAGATCACTTCATTAACTAAAATAATGGCTTTATTACATTATACTTCTAACTATGCTTAGATAGCACTTTTGACAGTACTCGCACTGAGCAAAAATGTTCACATGAAGCATTTAGCACAGGGGCTGTGTTGGATGAGGGCTTCCACACTGGGATGCAGGTAGCGCATATCATGACAGCACTGCCCAGTTTCACTGGGTTACTGGGGAGCTCTGAAGAGAGCAGCTCCATTTGTACCACACAACCTGATTAAAACACCGTTCTGTTACTTTTACAAAGAACAGCATACATGCCATGCTCTGCAAAGCAGGCTAAGAGAAGCGGGCAGAGGGAAAACATCTCACATAAAATCTAACCCTGGTCTCTGCAAGGCTCATTGGCCTAATTCTTGCTTCAACAAGGGAAAAAATTCTTATTCTTTCCTCCTTACTTCAAGGCTAGAAATAGCATCTGAATGGACCCAATGTTGCATGTGTAACTGGGTAATTAGAACCAATTTTCTCCCTCTCCTGTTTTTGTCTTGTTTTAAATTAATGCTGCAATGCATGGATAGCTACTTTGCCCAAATAAGTATGCTTATGTAAGGAGAAGAACAGCAAAAAATATAAATAACATATGTATTATCCTGCATTTTCAGTACCTCCTGACTTGCTTGTGTATCAAATGAAAACAGTAAAATAAAGGCAGCAAGGAAATAGTTTTTTAAACTTATATTAAATAGAGAGTTCGCACCTTTAAAATGTTCCTTTGCTTTCTGGCTAGTACTGCCACTATATTGCAAGAGATATCAAAATCAGGTCAACCATTTTTTCCCTATTAAAAAAAGAAAAAGTTCATTACTTAGAAATTCTATAACATGAATCATGACGATTGAGCCTTTGGGAAATATCTCCAAACTCACAAGCTGAACTCAAATAAATCCCATTGGAAAAGGCAGATCTTTGTAATTTAACAAGCTCAACTTTTTATATATGTACATACATACATACATACATATTTTTATCCCTCTGCTTTCCAGAGGATAAAAGCATCACTGAATGCAGTACCTTGCTAAAGTGTAGATAATTATAAAACCTTGGCCCTAACTCTCATAGAGATGGTTTTGGATAGAGAAATGCTTTAACATTTTCTATTTAAGATACTTTCCATCTTTTGTATTCTTTGTCTCAACCTTTAATTGGGCCTTGTTTGCTGTGATTCTGTGATAAGGGGTTGCAGCTCTTCAGTAGTTGCAGAACTTGCACCTGTCTGCACAACAGCTGAAACCAAAATGTGATTTCTGCTGATTTCTTGACTATGTAATTAAACACTAACCACATTGCTTGAAAATAACAGAAAGACTGAGTCCCTGTGAGAGTTGAGTCTAAATCATGCAAATTTAGAGTCAGATTTCAAAGTCTGACAAACTCACCTCTTGTTAAAGCTGAGAACAAAATCTTCACAGAACAAATTGTAGTACAATCACATCCTAAAGATGTGCCCAGAGGTAGATTTCACGTGTGCAGTTTTGAACCTAGGAGATACTCGATTTATCAAATATCCAGTGACCTTCCTAAAAACAAATATAACCTAAAAACCCCCAGTCCTCGTATTTGCTGAATGTGACCCTTGAGTTGCACTCCCTTCTGTCTTCCTTTGTCAAGTTTTAGGTCATGAACCTGTTCCAGGTTTCAGCTTCCCAGTCCTAACATGCAGTTGTGGAAAGGAAAAAAATCACCATCACCCCAACCCCCTAAAGCCAGCCCTACTCCAAATTATTCTGCTTGGTTGCAAATTTTTTGAAGTCTGGAGAAGCTTGCAAGCTGCAGAGACAGCAAAGCAAACAAATGCAGAGAAGGGAGACAGGAAATCCAAGTGAGCACCAGAGCAAGAGCCTTTCAACGTTCACCATCTCACTTTTTGTTTTATATGCAGATGGCTGGAAACAATGAAGGTAGAGTGCAGAAAGAGCAAGTGTATGATCTTCAAGTATTGTTTGAAGTGCATCCTAAGAGGAGAAGCCCACAGACAGATGATGAGTCACAGAGGGAAAATAATCCAGACCAAGGATCTGGCATAGCAAATGAAATGGCAGTGACATTTGGCAGGATTTAGCAATGAGGAATAAAATTGAAGGCATGCTGGACAGGAACCAGGCTGGGTGAATGCAAAGATGGTGAATGCCAATGTAAGGACAGGGGCTTGAAAAAGAGTCGGAATTGGTTGAAATAGAACACAATGTATGGAAAGTTTCCAAAACAGCTTCTGAACAGAATGAAGAGAGAGTGATGTTAGGAAAGTCACTCAAGCTCTCAGTTTTCACTGTCTGTAAAATGAGGATGATAATAGCTGCCTAACTCAGAGGTCCCTGTTGCAAGGCTAAATTCACCCGTGCAAAGAATACTAATGTGTTCAGTTTGCATTCTGTGAGCCAAATGCAAAACCCATGCATCTAATTCCACGAAAACCTAGGGGAGCAAACCCACTTTGGTCTGAATTTGTAAATGTAAAATGCAATTACTGTTTGTTATAGGATTGTGATTGTTAATGATTCTTTCTGAGAATCACACACAAACACTTAACAGTAGTTTTTAGGTCATGTATAAATTAGAGGTAATAGCCAGTTTCTGGACTAATCTTATGCAGTCAGTGTGCTAGCTAAAAAACAGATACGGTTAAATTGTCTGCTAAAGGTAAGCCTCTAAGTAACAACTCATTTGATTATTTTTTTTCCAGTAAGATTAATACCTAGACTTCGCTCCATTAACAAGTGCACTTGAGCTGGCTCTCAGTTGGACTTGTGGCACAGGAGAATAAGTCCTTTAGTCAGAGGCAAGGATGGAAAAAAATGCTTGTGAGGGACACCCAGTAGTGAGTGCTTTCACTCCAGATGGCACACTCTTTAACTCTGTAAGTGGACACTATCAGCAGAAAAACTCTTCATAAACACTGTTTTTCTCTGTCCTGTTCCTCTTTGGGCTACCTGTACCACACTGCAAGCCTCACTGAGCTTCAGAGGTGTGGCAGCAGAGTGATGTGAGTCCATATCTTTATCGACAGAGAGCAAGGGGAAACTGCATGCTAATTTGGCTTTATGAATCTCCTACATTAACTTGGCAACAGCTTCTCTTTTGGGAAACCAATAGCACATAGCTGCACAGTCATTAGGATTTTAACTCTCATTTCTCTTCAGTGACTGACAGGTGGGTTTTAATGAGGTCTCATGGACCTCCTGGTGTTCAGACAGTGCTATGAAGAGGGGGGGAAACTTACCAAAGCATAAATCCCTCCAGGAGATAGATATTCAGATGTTTATGGAAATCCCGCAAATGAATCGCCTGCATGTTGTGGCATTGGATTGCCTCTGAGAGCCATTGGTGGCTCAAAGCTTTGGGGATGAAGCAATAACATCCAGTGGGCCCCATGCTTCCACATTGCTTATTCAGCATGTCATTATGTGCAACAAACACCTTTCTAGGAGGAGAGACTGTGAAACTATGAAACTCTCTTTTGGGCAAGAAAAGGAAACCTGGATATCAGCCTTGTAGTAGTTAAGTTTTATCCTTAACTGGAAAGTGCTGTAAACCATAGAAAGTACTCTTTTTGTCTAGTAAAGGGACAGGTGCTTGTATCTTTATGAGGGAGACCTTAACTGTTAATCGTAACTATATTTTGTCTCTATCATCCTTTTTAGTCTGTATGTTTCAATATTTCAAACATTTTTCACTGCATGGCCAGCATGCTTGTTTCCAAACAGCATTCTTTTGAAGTGCAGAACCAGATTAAGAATGTAAACAACAAACACCTTTCCAGTTTTTAACACCTTTCATTTCTCACTTTAATTTCTGTTGAAATATAAAAATACTTGATGTTGGTATTAATATGTCTACTCCTGGAATCATACGCCTATATGAATAGATGAGCTGATTGTCTTTAAATTGTTGGGACTTCTATTGTAAGAAAGAGAGGGGATACTGCTGGATGAAAATCTTACAGCAAATAAAATTTCCAGCAATATATCTTTTCAATCTCTTTGTATCTGGTGGCTTGACTTATGGTCCTTGAATACTGTATCTAGTATTCAGCAACACTTTTTTCTGTTTTAACTAGCAGTAAAAGCAAATTACTTCCCTACCCTTCCAGCATTTTCCACTGGTCAAAAAGTAGAGAGAATTATGTAAGTGTAACAAATACTATTAAAAAAATGTCTGGAGGAAAGTTCAGTATCTAATACACAGTGGAATCCTGGTGTGAAAGGGAGGTTGGCTGCTATTCCAGTGTGTAAACATGGACACAGACCTGTTCTAGGGCTTCCTCACACAGCCACCAGTGAGCTCGAGAGACTTTTAACACATTTAACTGGGAAATACGAAATTTATCCACCAAGATAATAAACACGAGAATGTCCCTGAGCAAGATATAAATCTGAAAAATAACAGCTTTTTTTTGACTTGTCTATAGTGACCACTGGGTTTCAGGCTGGCTTAAGAGCAGAGCAAGTTTTTCTATTTCAGTCTCCTTTAGGTATCAGAAGGAAATATAAACCATCCTCAAAAAGTGTGGCATTTTCACATCTCTGTTTGCAGGCTATCAGTACTGCCTTCTGCCTTTCTCTGTAATCCATTTCACCTGGCTTTTTGTAGTGTTTTAATAGGAAGTAGTGAATAACAAGCAAACAAACAAAACCCAATGCAGTAAGATGCTGTTCTTATGTTTGCTGTGGAGTAAGTGAGGAAAATCTCTCTGCAAGTGTGATATAGCTTTTAAAAATATATTGAAAAGTTAGCATTTTACTTTGACATCATCAAAGTGATACTACTGCCTGAAATCACAGAAATTCCTTCAAGGCTACTCTGGCAATTCTACGTATATGTGGCTAAAAAAATATGTTACTTCCACTGTACTGGAACTGAAATATGTTAGTGAGATATTTTGCATTGAGGAAACCTGGCCAAAGAAGCCCAGGGAGACAGGTCAATAACTGCCATCAGAAAGGTCAACAATTTTTAGCTGTTGCTGTTTATGCCTGGTTTTAAAACAGGGACAGAGAATTTTTCCAATAACAAGCTTTTGAGGTCTGCCTTGTCTTGAAGTGAAACATTGAAATCCATCGATTCAGCCATGACCTTTTCTAAAACTCTCTCAGGCTGTGGTGACCTCTTTAAATGGAAACATTTACTTGCACAGAAGGACTGGAGCTACTTTCTCAGGTGTGCTTTTATATTTTTGACATTTTACTTGCTGTAGAATATTCTTATTTTCAGGGGCTGATGTTTTGTCATAATTATCCATCTGACTTGCATCCCTCACTCCTCTCTGCCGAACAGTCATCATGTGGATTAGCCCTCATTTCTCTCAGACGAACAGCAGCCAAGCAGTCTTTTTCCTCTTTCCACAGCTAATTCAAAGTAGTCTCAGATATAGTTTGTTCTTTCATCCTCACAGACATCACTTCATAAAGGAGATGCTGAAAGTGAAACATTTCCTCATGCCTGTGTGTTGTAGCAGGATTAGTGGTTAAGTGAACATGAATGCTGGGTTCTCCCACTGATGTGCTCACATGTGGCTAGTGGAGTTGCTCCCTAAGTACAGGAGGATCAGGTAACCTGTGTCTGGCATTGCTCCTCAGCTGTATCTGGTGAGGCAGCCTCTGGCATGCATTGACATCCATGTGAAGCAAACCAACCCCTATAGCTCTGGCACTCACCTGGTTTGGGTAGGCAGCTTCCTGCTGACTCACAGGGGAAGACAGTACTGGTGCAGAAGAAAGGTCAGGTCTGCCACTGATCAGTACTAAGCAGCTTTTGGTTGGCCAGGGCTGCTGCAGCAGATTCACTATCTGGCTGAGTAATTGGGGAGGAGGGAGATGAAAGGAAGGACTCAAAAGTTTAAGCTTTGTCTCATGTATGTTTTACCAGCAGCCTACGTTGAAAACCAGTGCTTGTTTTCATGCTTAGCAATAATAGCCTCATTTCTGGAGTGTCATTTATATCTTGAGTTAACATTGATTCTTTTCTCCCCTTGTAGAATCCTGTGGTTAATTTGTTTTTAAAATGTTGTACAGTAATCACTTTATTTAAATGAATCATGTGACAGAACGGTCCTTCATCAAATTGTCACTTACTCTGCCATTTCTCTTTTAACCCGGACCTTGCAGTAAATTCTAAGCTTGACTATAATTCATCAGCAGAAAACAGGAAAAAAGAAACTATAGTAATTGCTAGATTTCATTAAGGTTTTGCATGGAGGTTTTTGCATTAAGTTTTTTCATCCATCACTGAAAACACAAGAGCACAGATCATTCAGATTTTATCTGCTGATTTGTTTGTGATGCAAATTTATAGTCTGATGCAACCTTTTTTTACACACATAGGTCCCAACAGAAAAATCAAGATCAAATAGGTAGCAGTTCTAGCTTTTCAAAATTCAACTATCCCAAACTTCACTCATAGTGAGCAACAATTTCCTCCATAAACTGTCTCATGGAGTTTCCTCATGGGCATCATGGCACTGCTCTTTGTACATACTTCAGGGTTTAATCCAGAGAACATTCAGTCAAGTAAATATTTACTGACAGACGAACGACTTTTGTGGTCTCGAAACTTCCCCTTCCTGTGGGGAGGGGGAGTACTAGTTTTCAGACTCTAAACGGCACCCTATTTAGCATCTCCAATTCAGCTGAACTAAGTTTCCTGTGTAAAATTATGAACCTCTTGACTCTCTGTCCTGTTCTTACACCAGACCTATCCAGAGTATCTCACCAGCAAACTAAAGCATATAAGCAAAGTTGTCTGTAAGTGCTTTACTGCTGTGTTAACATGTATAAAAGGAACATGGAAAATGTGTTGAAGAAGTACCAACAAACTGATTATACAGCTGACTTTCAGAGAGACCTATCTGAATATATTAGATGCGTATGTGATAGTGCATATGCAGTTTTGATTAGTTTGCTTAGGGAATGCTTTCATTCAACACTTTCCTTCTTTTCACTCCTCCTCCTTTCCCTCCACTCCTTCCCTCTGCTCAGTGAGCTTCTACTCTTTTTTAAAAGAGGCCAAGCAAAAATTCTGCAAAATTCTGTTAAGGAACTATAAATAGTTCATAGATATACATCAATTAAAATTAATCTCCACTTAATAGGCAACTGAATAGGTCTGGAAAAAGTTCTAGTCTTAAAATAAGACAATGTTTGTGTATGCATAGATACAAGGGTAGTTGAAAGAAGCTGTTTTAATTTAAAAAAAGAAAGAAAAAAAAAAGAAAGTAATACAAGCACATCACAATAATAGTTTCCAAAATGGAGAAGAATTCCTGTCAAGATGAAGTAGTAAGAGACCCATCCTATTAGCAGTGGGGGTAGATGGTGGTCACACTGCATTATTAGAAAGTTATCTTATGCTATCTGTTATTCTCAATGACTTCCATCTTGCCTTACAAAACAATGTTCTGCTAATTCTAGTAGGGGTCCGAGCAAAACATAACAGTTGTATCTTGCTGGCCCAAGCCCAAGCTGACATTATAGCTAACTGAAAATACTTGTCTTCCTCAGGTGAAAGGAGGGAAAGCAAATTTTACTTAAACAGAAAAGTAATAAGCTTGTTGGTATCATCATTAGGATGAGCAATTATAAGACCTGAAAGAAGAGGCCTTAGATTTTTTTTCCTTCTGGTAATCCTATAGTTTGCAAATCTGGAAAATCCTGCTGACTCTCAGCATTCTGCATGAGGTTTTCCATTTGGCTCCAAAACCAGCACTTAAACTTTTTTTCCAGCTACTTCTGTATGTCACAGGCTCCTGTAATCACTTAGGTGATCACTTAAGATTCTGATACATGCATATAGTAAATGAGAAATACATATAGTGAACAAGAATATTGCTTAAGTTAGCAAAATTGCTCAAGTCATGTTAAGGTATTGTCATATATGGGTTTGAGAGATAATATAATGCTGTGTATTCAAGAGTAGCTAGAGATTACATTGCCAACTTGGGATTGATAACCTCTAGTGTTTCCATTGCTAAGTTAAAATTCAAAACAAGTTTTAATTCCACTGTGTTCACATTTCCTGATTGTCAGCTAATGACTGCACTATTCCTACACTGGTGACATCAAAATTGCAAGAGATTGCAATGCATTAGCTGAATACATTCTGATGCTCAGAAAATATAAAGCGATATCTAGGGCTCAAATTTCACATGGGGAAATGTGAAAATATGTAACTGAGAAATTCAAAGAATTCTCTACTGACTTGCACTAAATGAGTAAATTATACTTGCAAAATCAAGTACTGAAGCTGGAGATTGCTGTTTAAAGGAGCTTTTTTTTTTTTCAAATTAGCCATGTTTGTTATGCATTCATCAAATCCCAGGGCTCCAAGACAGCCTGAATGTGTTGTTGGCATAATAAAGTCTCTAGAAGCTGCAGGGAGTAGACATTCCAGGCTAAGTGGGACAGCCTGTTGACTTGAAACATAGCCACCTTCACCATCTCAGAGTATATGCCAAAGTGTTTAGAATGTTTCCAAAATTCAGATTGGTTATTTACAGATCCTCTTCTGGAGAACTTGCTCCCAGGTTAAAGAAAAGCTTAAATTCACCTCATTTGTTTAAAAAAAAAGCAAGAAGTATATATGATTTCAGTATATGTCTTTGTTCGAATTTTCAAACCAAATGTTAGAAGAAGAGTCAACATGAATGATAGGAAGCTGAGAGCAATTGTGCTAGATCCAGCACTATCCTTGGAAGGAGACTTTTTAACCAGTGCCATCATGGTACTGGTAAACACTACACCACTGGAGAGGTCACTTGACACTTTGGTAGAGAGATGAAATCTTCTGTGGAAGCAGTGTGTGGCTCTGTTATGTTCTGAATCAACAAGTTCATTTCTTTTAACCATGAGCTTTGGAAAAGTAAAAATATTCACCTTACCATGAGCAAGCAGAAATAGCCAACAACATTCCCCAAGTTTTATAAAAAACCCAAAGCCCTACTAAGACACCAACCTCAAGTGGAAACTTTCAGTCCCTTTCTACTCAAACTCCTAAGTCACTTGGGGATGCATATCTTGTACTGCCAAGATTTGCAGAAATGTTTCAGAAAACATCTCCAACACATCCAAGTTTCATCTCTAAGCATAGGTTAGATTGGAGCAGGGGGAACAAGACCTGTGAGTATCACTACTTTCATTAGTTGAGAACTCAATGTAAGTTTTCACAAGCATTTAAAATTTTTCTTTTGAAAAGCCTGAATAATAAACATGCATCAACTTTCACAGATGTTTGTCTAAGCAACATTCATAATATTGAGTTAACCTGCAGTGACATTGTAGATAAAAACTAATGATCCAATATGCTTTTGCTGTAGTGCTTTTAACAGCATTTTTAACTGTTTTCCTTTATGAACACTCAGATTATTATTGCTCATATTTTATTTTACTCTTTTTATATATAGTGATGAAGAGGTGACTAATACTTCTCATTTATCTCTTTTTCAACAGGAGGGATATTTGAAACTGTGGAAAATGAACCTGTTAATATTGAAGAATTGGCTTTCAAGTTTGCAGTCACCAACATTAATAGAAACAGAACACTGATGCCTAATACCACATTAACCTATGACATCCAGAGAATTAACCTTTTTGATAGTTTTGAAGCCTCAAGAAGAGGTAATTATCTCATTTACTGTGTCAGTAACATACATGTCTTATGCCACCTTTCCCCAGTCTGATCTCTTTTTTTGTTCTGATTGTAACATGTATATGAATGGTAACATAAAATTCATGTTATTTGAATGAAGAATGAAGCTAGACTTGAACTTGTCATCTAGTTTCTGATAAAACACCTACATACTGTCTGCATGCTAAGAGCCCCAGATGGAAGGTGGCAAGTCCAACCCATTTTTCTTTCCAAAAAATAGATTTGCCACCTGGAATTCTGCAGAATATGATCACGGACTAACAGGGAGCATAGTGGGGTGTCACAACCCATAATTAGCACACACAGATATCCATTATTCATAGCAAATTATATTTATTGTACTTTAAAGAACAGAGGCGAGTAGTCTTCCTGTCCTAAAATATTAATGCTTCAGAGGGTTAGAGATAGAAGTGAATGTCCCTGCTATAAACAACTATAAGGATTGGAATAGATAAGTTTGGAATTTTGTTGCCTATTCTTTTATTTTTCTCAAAGGGAGAATTATGGTCCAATTTACTTGCATCTAGTTTACTTGCAGACCAAAACAGGAAGGGGAAAAAAGGCACAACTCTTCTTAAACATAGTGTATTTCTTCACCTCTAGGAGGCAACCTTGAAGTTTGCAAGAATTTTATATACAGCAATCTAGTTCCTGAAATTATATGGTGTGCACACAAACTCATGCAAACAAGTCTGGAGAAAGACCCATAAGTCACTAAGACTTTGCAGATGTGCTTTGCAGTTCATTATGACATCTATCACTGTGAATGATACAAGATACCCTTTCTACAAGTCAAAAGATGTGTATTATAAAGCAAATGAAGGCTTGAAATTAAACATGCTTCCCATCACCAATCATGATAGAATTCTGGTGAGCTGTCATCTTCCAAACGCCTAAGTTACTAAATTCTCCTTGTGGCACTCTAGTTTCTCATTAAAGACTTGAAAAAAGGAGAATACTATAAAGAACATCAAAAATATCTTTAAATTCTTTTTATTGCATTATTTTTCAAGTATCAGATATGTGCTGGAACTATATGCTATGAAAAATCAAGCATGCTGGATTTATAATCCATGTAATCCAAACAGACAGGATTTTAGATTCCCTGCAGAGTGAGAATCTCTTCTGAAACTATTGTGAAAGAATCTTCTCCATTTAATCCATAGCAAGGAGTTCATTATAAATATTTTTGTAAATCTGTATGCAAGGAATCAATTCAGAGAGTGGTAATTTCTTCTCATCATGAATTATTGATATTATTTATGCAATTTGCACATTAAAATCTGTGATCCTTTAAGAAGCCTTCTGAATTAAACCTTGAAAGCCTGTGCATTTTATGCTGTCTGTAAAACACTCATTTGTAGACTGAAAACAGAAAATAATTGATTTTCTGTCTCACTGTATTACTATCAGAGAGCTAAATATTAATTAAAAAAATCTCAGCTCATTGCAGATGTTTGTGTACTTAGTATTTCATCCAACCACTGTAATTTCTAAATTTCCCCACAAAGAACTACCTTACAAAAAGTGCAGCACTGCGACTCATTTCAGGGCTTTGTCCTAGTCAATAAAGACCTTATTAGAAACATTTGCAGTAAATTTTACTAATGGATAAAAGTAATTAATATGATTTCATCTTCTGTCTGTTAGCCTGAAAAGACATGGGAGGGAAAGAAAAGTGAAAAGACACCTACAGGAGGGATTCTTTTGGCTGAGATATAGGTACAAGGAGAAAGAAATCTTTGTTGATACTAGCATTTGACTGATTTGGAAAGGTATTAAAATGTCAGTGTGCGTTGATTCTTTATTTCCTTGTGTCTTTACTAAGGGCTTTAGTCTTTACTGCTTGTTTTGTAAATACAGATTATAGAGCATCATGAATCATAGCGTCCTTTACTGTTTATATTACTTCAGTAGCCTGAAATTAAAGCAACTCACATTGATAGAAGCTTCCTAGTCAGGGAGGGAGCCTGTATAGTGTCTGTTGTGGCTCCATGAATGTATTTCCTGACGTGCTGCCATGAAACTTAATTCATATGATGTGCCTTTGGCAAGCCCATAGCCAGAAAGCTCCTGGTTTCTCCAGGATAATGCCATACTGAGAAAGGCAATTTAAGAATCAAGGTGATCTGAAGGTAATGAGCAGAGAAGTTGCTTTGGTTTTCATTTGTAGCAAGCAGCTTCTAGGATATAACGCTAATTGGTAAAGCCATTTTCAGGAACCACTTACAAGTCTCTCAATGGGTTTGGGAGCAACATGGTTACCCATTCTCACTTTGAAATGATGGTGATGGATGGAGAATAAATGATCTCAGTAAACATCACACAAGTGACTTGCTTTTGCCAACTAACAGCTTCTTCCTCTGCCCTTCAGCATGTGACCAGCTTGCTCTCGGTGTCGCTGCTCTGTTTGGACCTTCCCACAGCTCCTCTGTCAGCGCAGTGCAGTCCATTTGCAATGCACTTGAAGTCCCACATATTCAGACCCGATGGAAGCATCCTACAGTGGATAACAAAGATGCATTTTATATTAACCTCTACCCAGACTATTCAGCCATCAGCAGAGCAGTTTTGGATCTTGTACTATACTACAACTGGAAAATAATAACAGTAGTATATGAAGACAGCACAGGTAAGCAGTAGTGGTACATTGCAGATCATGTATTTCTATTAGTGTACATACATGAATAAATTCTGTGAGAAAGAGTGCCTGTGATAGTTCAGTTTGGTGTACCTACATCAGTTTTCCCCAGAATACAGAAGAAAAAGGTCTCTTAAGGCTCAGCTGCTGGGCTTTTGGAAAGCTGTTAATTTCATCAGACCTTAAGAAGTCACCAGGAGTTAGCTCCTGGATGTTGAATGCTCAATCATATTTTGCTTCCTATTTGTCAAAAAAGTAACACATCTTCAAACTGATAAATATTCTAATATGTGGCTGATTAGGGATTACCCTCTCAATGAGGGGTCAATCTTAAAAGAGATGCATCTACAACCCCAAAGTTCAGGCTGCAGCATTTTCAATGTAGAGACTACTTTGTTCCTTGAAACTCTCAGAAACAGTCAATCCACTTGTCAGCTAGGTACTGAAGATTGAATCTGAAAGTTGCAATTCATGTAAATATTTCCAGCCCGGGACTTTTAACTCAGAGATCATTCATTCTTTGTGACAAGAATCTGTCCCTGGGACACACAGTAGCCATAGATGTCCAGCAACATACTATGGACTCCCAATACCAGTAGTATGTCCCTTTCTATTCACAGAGGAAAAAAAAAAAAGGAAAACCAAAAAGACATTAACAAACTTATTGATGGGAACGAGTGATTTAAAAGCTTATCAGAGACTAGGACTTGTTTGGTTATTTTTTTAATACACAGAGACTGTGGAAGTGTCAATCTTATAAGGAAGTCCAAGCCACTGTTGCATGTCTTTACATATATAGGCTTTACTGCCCTGGTGGCTGATACCATATGCAGTGCTATGTTTCTGAGAAATGTATTATCTGCTCTGGTCATTTAGAGAACTGTGTACCTAAACTGCGCTCATAAGGATTCCTGTCTAGTAGGATTAGACTTCAATATTTATTCCAAGCATGACTTCAGGGAATGTAATCTCTCTTACATTTTAGACTCAGTCATGTAGTAAGGGTCCATAATCCAGCTTCATAAGAAAAAGTTTGCATGTAAACAAACCATTAAAAGCTCAGAGAGTTCTATAGCTCTCCTGTCAAAACACAGGAAATGCTAAGCAAGGCCTGCCAACTGGTTGGGTTATTTGCAAGGCACAAAGTTAAAGGTAAAGGCCCATTCTAAGTAGCAGAAAAGATTTTCTTGGAGACATCATATCTAGAGATGAAGAGCCAGTTAAATAAGACTTACACTGATAGTTATTCCACTGTAAACTCACCACCATCCTTCAACACTATATTATTATGGTAAAGGTGTAGCTGAACTATATGCATTACTGAAAAATCCTATTGTGCATTAGCAATCATTCGTGGAAGCATTTCACTATCAACCCCACTCTGAGACTTGCATTCCTCTTTCTCTTCCATCTCCCTACAGAAATATAGCACCTTCTAGAGCCCTACAGATGCAGAGGTAACATTTAAATTGATTCTTTGATAATCAATTTACCAAACCTGGATGAGCCATGAGCTCAGACATCTACTTCAGCCTTTAAAGGGAGTATAAAAAAAAGAATAAAAAATGGTGCCTTGCAAAATCACATTGTCAAAACATGTCTGAAAGGCAGAAATCTGATTAAAAAAAAACCCAAACAAAATCCAATTTAAGGTTAAAAATGTTGCATTTATTTCTTCACTGTTGATAGCACAAAAAAAGCATGTTTCCTCCTGGATCTAAGAGGCAGATCTCAGTGTCAATGTTCTGCTCACCTTGGAATGAGAGAGTATACCAGAGGACTGGAGGTAGAAGAGAAAGAACAAGTCAGGCTGGGCTTACTGCTGTGGTGTTCTTGCATTTCCATTATGATGATCTAGTTTAGCAGGATTTCTGCTGAACTCCTCATACTGTATGCCAAAATATGTTAATGGATAAACAAGTAAATGTCTTTTTCAGCCTACTCTGTTACCCAATTAGCATTCCAAAACACTAAGTGCTGTGTACTTATTTGGTTACAAAAGTGACTGATATTAAAGATAATTAATTTACAGAGATATTTACAAAGTATATTAATCATCAATCATCTTATTAACTTGTAGTTGGGCAAGTAAACAGGTCAGCTTTGATCAATATAAATAATATTTATATTTTGGGTTAGAATGATGTCATTTATCTCAAGCTCTTTTTATTTCCCATCTCTTGTTTGACACTGTTACACCACAAGAAGAAAAAAACATATTAACCAATTTTTTTTCTTAGACTAATTGTATGTAAAGAGCAGCTTCATTCCTAAACAAACAGTGAACTCATAGCTGAAACAATGAGCTTCTGATGATCCATACCCAGATTATTTAGGCTGAGATTAGCCCTGCTCTAGGTTAAGAGTTTATTTCTAAGTTTAAGTGTGGAAAATCCTGCTTTCATCCTTCACAATACAACATTGCTTCAAGACCACACGCCATCATGGCTGGCTCCTGTACAGAGGCCACTTACTGTGCCAGTTTGCCAAGCTGCCTCCAGTAGTTATGGGTTTCATTACTGCATGGGCACATCCATTAACAGAAATGGAGTTATGAGTCTGGACTGGGCAAAGTTAAAACACCAGGTTCATCTGAGTGAGCTCATGTTTCCAGATCACTTGTACCTACTCTCCTTATCTCAAACACTATTTATCATGTTGCCAGTTTTTGACATCCAAATGTTTTTCAGCCATAACTTTTTTCCAGTCAATGATTTTGGAATTCATACAAAGACAAGGACTACAAATGTCTGAATGGCTTAACACCAGCCTTCACAGACCTCTGTTGTTCGATAAAGCTTTCTCATTGCCATCTGTTTTTTGAGATCTGGCAGATGATTATTTTACTGTCTCATATTTTTCATGAGCAAGTTGTATGATATATGAAGATGGACACCTCCCACAGGCAAATGCTTTATGTCTAGGAAGCTACCTGTGTCAACAGAACTTGTAACACCAAAGGCATTTGGTGTGATACAGAGCTATATTCCCTTAACAAGGAATATCTCTCTTAGTTATAGTCCCAAGTTTTAATTCTTCAGCATTTTACCACCATATCAGCTTTACTCTTAGCTTGTCAGTGGAGTAAGTTGTTCTATTATCTCATATATCCTTTCTGATATTGACAAAACATTAGCACTTTTTTCCAAACTTCTGGAATTAATTCAAGATTGCACTACTTATCACATTAATTGTTGAGTGTTAGTAATATACCGAGTGGACTGTATCGGACAGTCAATGATAAGCAAATTTTATATAAGCAGGTCTAAAAAGCCTGCAACCAATAGTGCTAAAAATTACATTTGGAAAAGTGCTTACTCATCCTACTTCCTATAAAATATAATGATAAATGGTACCAAATGCCCCATGTTAAACGACTTTAATGTGTCCTCCAAAGGGACCTACAGCAATTATAAAGCTTGTATTTTGTTTCTAAAAAACATTTGCAAGCTTTCTTTATGTTTCCTAAGTTGAGCTGATAAGATTTTTACCCACTGGTCTCTTAATCTTCAATATAAATAAGAATAATAAAACACACTACAGCTGATTTTTATTTCTAATTGCTGTTTTTACTATGCCATTGAAATATGGGCTTTCAGCCAAAGTCGTCTTTCTTGATAATAGATTAATAGTTTCTGCCTATAGAATAAACATTTATTTAAACATCTCATAGTTTTCCTGAAATTCTCATCACACTTATTAATGCCTATGACTTTCTAATGCTCATAAAAAACCAAGACTCCTAAGCAAATGTATTAATTTTTCAAGTTGAGACTATGTTCTTTTTTTTTCCATATCAAGCATAATCCACCTTATATTTAGAGTCCTCAGGTCATAATCAGACTTCATTCTGATTATTAATTCCTTTTCATTTTTCATCAAGGTGTTACAAAAGAGTTAGCTTATATCAAGTGCAATGTCTTTGTGTAAGGCAAAAAATTGTCTCATGACATTTAAAGATAATTTAAGAAAGCCTTGCAAGAGACTGCGTGATGCATCGAGCATGCATTTCCCAAACTTAGGCACCGTAAATTATGATTTCTCTTTCCACATGCTAGAACTGGGAAGACATACTGTTCTCTGGTTTAATTTAGTGGTGTGCAATAGATCCCTCCCAATATCCCACTATTGCACTTTGTTATTTGGCACATTTATCTGCAACAGACACATGGCTTTGTCTCAAACAGAAGAAATAACACTGACTTCAGTGAAGTTTCACTCTGCTTTTGATCTATCTTCCCCGAAATCAATAATTTTAACCTACCAGGAGCTGAGAAAGGCTAATACATCAAATTCCTCATTTTCTGTAAGAACCCCTGTCTTTCCCCGCTTGTTAGCCTGCTTTGTTTAAGGCTCAGAGGAACTAAATTTTTTTATCATAACAGTTCAATTGTTTGCACAGGGTAGAATTTGAGTTCCTACTGAATTTGTTTTCTTTGAACTTGTGGTTACAAGGGACATCTAACTTTGCTAACCCTAATACAGTTTTTTTAATAAAAAGGAGCACTCTCTCACAAAGAAGTAAAAGTATTTCTTCAACTTAGGTCTGTCTGAATTACACATAGAGCTTTTTAATTAAAAAAAAATGGGAAATGGGGAGGTGAACACTTTCTACTGACACACACTACCATGCATACTGCCAATTTGTATAATTAGTCACCTGTTGGAACATTGCATTTATGTTAGGTATGTTTGAACTCCTAAATATGTCACATAGAACTTGAAGTAGTTCTAGACATCATGAAATTATATGAAATATTCAAAGACTCACATATTTTAACATTTTACTTGAGTGTCAAAGCAAACCATTTCTCTTGATCAAACCACCAGTCAAAGCTGAGAATCCAACTCCAAGTCTTTCTGCATTTTAGAGACCACTAGATATTTCCTTGAAAATACAGAAAATTCCCAACCCCATTTTCAAAGGAAAAGGGGAAAGTGTTCAGATGTCTGTGTAAAAAGCAGCAAAATACAGACAGTAGGCCAAGACAGTTAGTGAAACAAGTCTGGCTTCCATTCTTATAGATTTTGTTTTGAGGTCCTAAACTGAACATTTCCTCTCAACAGTACTGGTCCACAGTCTTTCCAGGCCCTTCACAGTTCACACTCAGCCACCACAGCTTCCACCTGGCCACACTCTACATCATCTTTCCTGCTCCAGCACAGTCCTGCATCAGGTCATATCATCAAATTTGCAGAGGGGGGTGCAATGTCCAGGATATGCCATTTTTGAGCCCTTCCTAGCTATGCTGCCACTTCCTTTCCAACCTCATAGGCAGTCTGTTATTCCCCCTCTTAGAATTGCCATTTGTTATAGTGGCCAAGGCACTGCAGTCAGGACTGAACACTTGAGTGCAGGGTACAACCAAGCTATAGCTTTACAGCCAGATTACATAAACTCCCCTACTTGTTAGTCAGTGTTGGCAGCATGTGCCCCATTCTCATAATAATGAGCTCAAATTGTTTCATATTTACACAGGCTGGCTTCCAGCCAGGCTCTGATCTCACAGTGCTTGCAGTAATTTACATTTGAATACTCGTGATGTTTAATATTCTATATTGATTGTTGATACTTGAAAATTTGCAAAGAACAGACCCAGCATTGCAGACGGAGGGAAAGATTATGTTTTTCAAAACTCATTGCCAGTACTTGAGGGAAAGCCAACAGTCCTCAACATAGCAATCACTCACTAACCTCAGAAGAAATAATGATGCTTCATCTTGCCTTATATATACCGTTGGACCATTCAACCAAGGACATTCATGCACAAAACAAATATATACACACTCCCAGTAGGAGAGTGATGAGTTTTTTCATATTAATAATTTGTTTGATTTTTGTTCAAGAAGTGCTTCTTGCTGTATTCTCTCTCTCTTTATGCATATTTTTAAGGCAGCCTTTTACTTTTGCTCAGCAGGAGATCATGAGTTTTTTGTAGGCAAATTACATTCATGGATAATAAGAAAGAGACTGTAATCACACACCTCAAAGGACTCTTAACTATCTTACTTAGGTTTTGGAGGCAATACAAATTACGTAGGAGTGCTGAATTAGCTAGTAGAATTGCACTGTGTTTAAATACTTGGAAAAATCTCCAACTGGTTGAGCTCCACTGACTTCACATAAGCCATATAGATTTGTACCAGCTGAAGACATAATCTTAGATATCATGGTCTTGTGTTTACAGGTGTACAGATGGATCTCAAAATACTTCAGTTCTTTGTAAGAAAGACTTCCTGAGTGACCTTATGCAAGTCATTATGCCTTAAGGCTTTTTGTCTCTAAACTGATGGTATGAAAAATTTAAGGCTCCTCCTCTGGGGTATTGCAGTGTATACTGAAATTAGGACAATGAGAGCTATATGGATGGCTATTAAAAATAATTATTGTTAAGTGCTACTCATGCTAACCATTGGCTTTTAAGCCACACAAAGGAGGTGTTGGTCATTGAACATTTTTCTTCCTCTATCACCCCTCATCAGCTTATGCTTCATGTTAGGAAAGTTAATAAGGAGTTTTCTTCTATTCTGTATTTTGGTTGTTTAATATTGAAATAATGATTAGCTGCCAGAGAAGAAGTATTATATCCTTTTGGCAATAAACTATAGCAATATAGCATCAATATAAACATATCCTGTAGTCATAGAATCATAGAATCATTTAGGTTGGAAAAAACATTTAAGATCATCAAGTCCAACCACTAACCTAGCACAGCCACTCAAACAATTAAATATATGTTTCAGAATATTTAGATGTTGAAGTCAATTACAACCATGAAAAGGAAAAGCTATAACAATATTATCATAGGGTCATAAAATTCAGAATGGTTTGAGTTGAAAGAGACCTTAAAAATCATCTAGTTTCAACCTCCCTGTCATGGGCAGGAGTACTTTCCACTAGACCTAGTTGCTCAAAGCCCCATCCAACCTGGCCTTGAATGCTTCTAGGGAGGGAGCATCCACAACGTTCCTGGGCAACCTCAACCCTCACATTAAAGAATTTCTTCCTAATATAAAATCTAAATCTACCCTCTTTCAGTTTAAAACTGTTACCCCTTGCCCTATCACTACATTCTCTGATGGGGCCAGTCTCTTTTCAGTGATGACCAGTGATAGGACAAGGGACAAAAGGCACAGCCTACGACATTGGAAATTCCACTTAAACATAAGGAAAAACTTCTTTACTGTGAGGGTTACAGAGCACTAGAACAGGCTGCCCAGAGAGGTTGTGGAGTTTCCTTCTCTGGAGATTTTCAAAACCCACATGGATGCAGAGAGCCTGTTTTAGCAGGGGCATTGGACTAGGTGATCTCCAGAGGTGCCTTCCAACCCCTACCATTCTGTAACAAAGAGTCAAACCCCATTTTTCCTGTAGGCCTCCTTTAAGTACTGAAAATGAAAGGCTGATATAAGGTCTCCCCAAAGCCTTCTCTTCTCCAGGCTGAACAACACCAACTCTCTCAGCATGTCCTTATAGGGCAGGAGCTCCAGCCCTCTGATCATCTTTGTGGCCCTTTTTTGGACCTGCTCAAGCAGATCCATGTATTTCTTATGCTGGGGGCCCCAGAGCTGAACACAGTGCCCCACATAGGGTCTCACAAGAGCAGAGTAGAGGGGGAGAATCACTTCCGTCAACCTGCTGGCCACACTTTCCTTAATGCAGCCCAGGATAAGGTTGGCTTTCTGGGCTGCAAGTGCACATTGCTGGCTCACATTCAGTTTTTCATTCACCAATACCCTCAAGTCCTTCTCTGCAGGGCTGCTCTCAATCCGCTCATCACCCAGCCTACATTTGTGCTTGGGATTGCCCCAGCCCAGGTGCAGGACCTTACATGTGGCCTTGTGGAACTTCCTGGGTTTCACTCAGGCCCATCTCTCAAGCCTGTCATGGTCCCTCTGAATGGCATTCCTTCCTTCCAGTGTATCAACCACACCACACAGCTCGACATTGTCAGCGAATTTACTGAAGGCGCACTCAGTTAGGAGGCTGGCAAATATGAAGATAATGGCTACCCTTTGAGTGTGTGAAATATGTTGATAAGAGACCCTGTTTAGGTGACAACAAATACTCATTACTCAAAATGGTTAGTTGTATAATTGCATATTGTTTTTCAGGTCTAATTCGCCTGCAAGAGCTCATCAAAGCCCCTTCTAGATATAACATTAAAATCAAAATCCGCCAACTACCCTCTGGGAATAAAGACGCCAGGCCTTTACTCAAGGAGATGAAGAAGGGCAAGGAGTTCTATGTGATATTTGATTGCTCACATGAAACGGCAGCAGAAATCCTTAAGCAGGTAAGGACAAGGGGTTGAAAAAGCATGACATTCATTTTGTATCCTGAAAGTTGTCACACTCTCTGGGTTTTCATTTTCTGGGAAACACTAAATCTGAATGCATTTACCAATTAGGACATAGACTTGTTAATACTGGGGGCAGAAGTTGCTACAAAACATACAGCAGCATCTGAGCATTCCACAAGACTTCAGGGATTCACAGAGCCATAAGGACCAGCAGTAGTATTGATGTCTGACAAGAAACCAGTAGATATCTTGCAGAAGGAAATACACATTTCTTTTAACACTTCAGGTTCTGCTTGACTAGGAAGATTATTGCATTTATTTTATCTTATCCTGGTTTAATCAATTCAGCTTTTATGTCTTCCCACACACAAAAAAAAACAAAACAAAAAGAAAGAGCCCATTTTGGAGTGCTTGGGGAGTGGCTCATGTAGAGCTATTGCCACCACAGAGGTCATACATCGGGTTCAACAATGACTACAGTAACAACAGGACATGAATCCACTGCAGACAAGAGCATACTTCTGCATTTACTTCCCTGTAACAAAGCAACATTTGGTCTGCTGGCACTGCCTCATTATGTTTTAGACTTTGGTACAACATGAAGATGGAATGGAGAAAGTATTAGCAGAGAAACACGTAGTTTAAAATAGGAAGAGAGGCTGTTGTGTGAGGGTTGGTATAGCACTGACCTAAGAAGGAGAGTTGGACAGTCAACACAAGGCAACAGCACAAAAGCCTGATATTAATGCACTGGGACGTTACCAGGGGCACACAAAGAGTGGTGTGAATTAGAATTTACTGTTGTCACTTACTATGTATTTCTAGACAATCAAAGTCTAAAGCACTGGCTCCTGTAATTCATTGATCTATAGACAATAATACCAAGCAAGTAATATATTATGAATGGCATTTTCCTTTTTGCTGTAATTATAGATATAAAGAGTTGTTGGTTTTACTGTCAGTCAGCCTAATGGGATCCCAGAAGACCATCAAAGTGGTTCAGCTGATCAAAATGTACAGCTATGGGCTGTACCACAAAGGTTAAAACCTATACTTTCAACCCAGAATGTTTCACTGAAATATTTAAGTTATGCAGAGCAGCAATCTGTATCAAATCAAGAAGACAGCTTACTGGTTGCATTAGTCTGAGGAGCCTGAAATCATACTCTCCAGACTAGAGAATCTTGGTCCTGTGAATACAGACATGCAGGACGGTGTCCTAAATCAGATGCAACACAGCTGAGAACAGAACAGAAGTTCCCATGAGCTGGTAGAGTTAGATTTATTGCTGTCAGGGAACTTGGTCTGTACTAAATTGTAGGGTTTTCTTGGTGCAAGTAATATATTTAAGCTACAGCAGGACCAGATGCAGGCACGATGTTGGCAATGGGAGGGAAGTACAAGGAGGGGGTGTGCAATCATGCAGCTGCTTTCTCATGTGTTGAGTGCACTGTTGCAAGCAGCAGTAATTGGGAAGGGGGGTGTACAGGAGAGCTGCTGTCCCCTCACTCCGCTCCCCGTAGGACTGTCCAAAAGCATCAAAACATGACAGCAGGAACAAGCTGCTCCAAAATGAGATTTGTGGGGGAAGAGTTAAACTGACAACACAAATTTTCAAGGATCTGCAAGAAGTAAGTGCAGATGTCTGGCACACTGCAGGAGGCACAAAGCTTCAAAAATACCAGGCTGAGCATAAAAAAAAAAAAAAAAGAAGTATAACCTTAGTGTCAAAATAAGAAGAGGAAATGCTAAAAGATGTACTAAGACAGGGCAAAGTGGCAGAACAGTTTGTGTGGAAAATGGATCAGGGAGACAAGTGACAGGCTGCACGTACAGATAATGCTCTCCAATGCCTTAAGAACTCAGAGAAGGATGATGAATGGCAGTGTGGAAGAAAATAGGAAAATTGACAGAGGTACACCTGTGGGTCAGAGCTGCAGGAAGGAAGCAACATAAATACAGGCTAGTAAGAAGGGGAAAATGGCCTTTATATGAGATAGTTCTGTTGCTGAATCTAAATGCTGACAGCAGTAACTCATGTGTTGAAGTTCCTCACTGTTAAAGGGAGCTGTGAAATGGGAAGGTGTGGAGGGCTCTGAATTCACATATGACTCATCTGATTATAGGTTAGCTACATGAAGTGCCATGGTTCACATTCTCATCTCTGCACACAGAAACTCCTGTATAATTTTACACTGAATGAAAACATGATATTAAAGAGAATACTATAGAAATTATTTTAAGAAAACTCTGCAAAGTTAATAGACGATATTTTTGACTTTGTAAATGATCTAGTAGATGTTATGGGGAAAATACATATCATTGTTAAATTATATAAGATTCCTAATAGGAGTAGGAATTGGAGCAGTCACTTAAACCTATCCTCAAAGCAACAATTTCTTGTCTGACTACTGTATTTACAATAACATAGCAGATGTTTAGTAGCCGTTGCAGAAGAAGATAAAGAAAGTAGAGATTTTTAGTGGGTTGGGTGGTGGAATGTATTTTACAGATTAAAACTGCATCAGGGTCACATAGGCACATACCCACCACTGCTTATGCTTGGTTCCTGTGCCTTCCTCACCCTCTGAGCCTGCACAGGTTCCTCCCTAAAAGCTTTACACAAGGGCCTGCATTCCCTGCTTCCAAGCCCAAGGGTGCCCCCCCTGCACCAGGATCTGCTCCATCTCCTTTGGACAATCCCCAGCCAAGGTGGGCAGCATCCCTCACCTCCTCCACGTCTGGGAGAGAAGCAAGAAGCCACCTCTCACCTGCTATGGCCACATTTCCCTGCTGCAGGGCAGTGAGGCATACTGCCAGCAGCATTTCTGCTGCCAGATGGCAGCCTTCCTCTGAGCTGAAGGCACAGGCAGGGCAGAAAAACTGCTGCCCTTCTTCCAGCAGTGCCCATGCTGCCAGGGTTGGTGGCAGCAGCAGTGGCTCTGCAAGCAGAGGCTGCTGACACCAGCACTCAGGAGGCACTGGTTATGGCATGGCTTGTTTTCCAGAAAGGGAGAGCAAGAGATACCTAAAAGCTTTCTGGGAGCAAAAGGATTTGCATGTCTGAAATTATGTCCTGAAAAACTCAGATTATGGAGCTGTTTTGAAGAGTGTGGAGCTATCTGACTCAGCCACATTACAGGGCTGTGCCACTAAGGGAGGTGACCCTTTCACTTGCCTCTTTCAACATGTTATTTACAAAATAGCACAAAAGACAGATTTCTTCTCTTAAATGAGTCTATCTTGCTTATTTATAGCTTCAATGAAAATGCCATTGAGCCACACTTCTTCCTTGTTCTCAACAAGAACAGGCAAATCAATACCCTAATTTAAACAAAATACAAAACCTGCACACAGCTGAATAACATATTCCCTAACCTCATGTGTTTCCCCTCTTCTCCGAAATGCCGCAGAGAACACAGACTTTCACAGTCCCCAGCCAGCTTAATGAGGCCTTGCCCTCTCATCACCCAGATCTGGAAGGAGCAAGAGAAAATTGGGATTATTAATTGCTGCCTTTTCTAATAGTCACTTTGAATTATCTCTCCGTATTCCTTCACGAGAACCGGTAACATCATGCAACTGGTGCATGGTGGCTAAAGAAGTTTTCCAGCTCTGTTGCCTGTGACAGGTGACAACTCAAACTAGCAGCTCTGCTGCCTAAAGTGACCTGCTCCACAGGGATCAGGAAATTCTGAAATTACTTGAACTGGGAGGTTATGCCAGCAGGGTTTTCAAACAACATGTACTTCACCATCAGAGTTGATGAAAAAAGTTGCAGCTGGTCTGACACTCCCATAGCCTACTTGTTTGCTGGAGCTTTAAAATGCATAAAGACTGGACAAGTCATCTGACAAGGAGAGAGATCTAGTAGAGAATTAGATGCTAAAACCATGAGCTGAGTCCAGTTGTGGCTTCTTAGGGTAAAACTGTGATCTCCAAAGATCTGCTCAGGATCTGCTTAAGCTCTGTAGGAGCCTCCCTGTATGACTTCAGCAGTGTCTGTCCAAGGGTGGCTAGCATATCTTTCATTTCCAAGCCTACAAATAGACATCCCTGTGAAAGAGTGAGAGGAAATAAGGCACTCTCTGAACTTTCCAAAGACCAATCGGACTGAGTCTTTTACGCAAGGAAGCTGGAAATACTTTCTTAGGGAAAAACCTGGTGCTTACAACATTAACCTGGGATATTTTGTGGACAGAGTTTTGGTATTCCATCTAGACTAGGTAAGCAATCCCACAACTCAGTTAAATCTAGCTATTGCAAATTGTGAGATCTGTTTTATGCACAAATCTTCCAATATAGCCTGCACGTGCTGTATTAATCCTGATATTGCCTTTTCGTATGAACTTGGTTCAAGTGGTTTAGTTGTTATGGTTAACCTTCAATGTATTCTTCTAACAAACCAATAGTTGACATAGATTTTACTGCTAGACAAACTTGTGTCTCATAGATTTTGTTGCTGCTAGTCTTAAATTATCTACTTCTCCCTCCACGCCTTTGAAATAAATGTTATGAAATGTACCATATATTTAATTAGGTTTAGGACATTCATAAAGCAGTTCATAAAGACTCCTATGTTCACTTTCACTATGTGACAGACAAAGAGTAAAATAATTAATTGAATTCCTACAAAACTATGAAAACTAAGTGTCATTGCAGTATACATCCCAGGCACAATAATAAATGTGAGAATATAAAACTTCATTTCTTGACTATGCTCCTTTCTAGCAACTTGATAGGTAGGCTGAAGCCCACTGTCTGCTAAGGCAGGATCAGTTCTGTTCTCACTGCCACTGGAGAAGTGCCAGTGGCAGATCCTTCCAGATCCCCCAAGACCCAGGGTGAGAAACAAATAGATATTCAGCTCAGTGGTTCTCCTCTCTCTTATTCATTTTACAAAGGGGTTTGCTGGGGACTTAACCTCTTCTGGCCACTTGGTTCCTGCTGAATGGCATGAAATGGCAAGAGCCATATGTTAAGACATCAGTGAAGACCATGGACACAGAAATGATGTGGAAGGAGTAATTCACCTTGAAATTTGGCAGTGTGCTTCAGTTCCCAAATCTAACTGTAGGTCTCTGTAAAGTAAATGTGGCCATTGCCTCAAAATCTTTATTCTGAGCTTGGAAGACCTCAGCACAAGCTATCAGAATACAGTCTTTTGGGATCCTGGCTGTGTAACATCATAGCTGTTCTATGCTGGGATCTCTGCTTCTCTGTTCTTGTTAGCTGTGTTGTCAAGATGAAAGCTGAACTAGTTGCATAAACTTACTCATGTACTTGTTCTTTCCTTCCTTGGAAGATTCACTGAGTGGTGCCACTGCAAGGAGGCTTTCAAATGTAAAGAGTGCTTTCAGTCTTGGTATTGTATGATTATGTCCATGCAGGAGTTTGAAAGGTAATGCTGCTGCCCTAGCTCCCTGGGATCTTTTCAGGAAGCAGAAGGAGCCGAATAGCTGACTGGGGCCCTGGGCTGACACATTCATCCTGCCTTATTGCTATGGCCCATGTTTTCAGCTGGACTCCAATACTCCTGAAGTATTTACAGAATATATTTCATTTCTTGATATGTCCATGTTAGAGGAACTCTATACCACTCCAGCTGGACTACTGCTGTGACTGAGTGGGATGCAGATTTCCAATGAGTCAGGACATGTCCAAGTAAAGCAGTCTAAATAGAGTCCAAGGAAGCACTGTAAACACAATATAAACCTTTTATATCAAACACTTGAGAGGCAAGGAGGCAGAGGGGCTATTATTAATTATGTTGCATCTTGATGATCTTAGAAAACAGTGGTGGTACTAATGAATTGGGTAAATAAATACATTCATGTAGTGGTCATGAAATTAAATGAGTGAGGAAAATGCTAAATGAAAGCAAGCAAAGTATTTGGTGCAGTTCCTGCTAATATGCTCCACTATCATTCTGGTTTCAGCCCAACTTGAAAGAAGACTGACACTTGTTCTAAATGAGGTGGTGATTTTTTACAAGAAGAACAAATGTATCTTGGAGCTGGGTTATGATGCAAGCTAGGAACAGGATGCTCAAAGATATTTATAGACATAATGTTTTTATCCAGTCTCTATCCACTTGCTATATACATTTTGACCACTGATACTTGTTCAGATTCACAGTGCAGTTCATGATCCCACCCTGTACCCAAGTACAAATCTGTGAAAGACAAGGCCCAAGTATCTGATCTGAAATGGATGATTAGAGATGGAAGTCTCTTTATCTTATTTGCCAGGATAATTCATAATCAACCCATATCTGGGTTTGGCTGAGGAACAGGTTTTATACAGCCCAGGCAGAGTAGGAGATCTGCAAGAGGAATGCAGAATATTTTAGCATGGTTTCACTTGTTTACACTCATATAAGTTCCACAGTAAGTAAAAGCTGTTATTAAATAGGACATTTATATCAGATGCATAATTATTTCAATAATTACATGCAAAGTTATTTAAATAGGAATGTGCAATGAAATCTCATTCTAGTTTCTTATGGGCAGCTATATACTTGTAAGCCACTCTTGTTGCTTTCCTCTCCCTTCTGGGCTGCTCTGCTCATTTTCTCTGGTGGGGAGGACACTTGCTCTGTGGGAAGAGGCTGTGCAGCTACTTTGCAAGGTACTTCAGAGGTGCCCCAACCTGAAAGGAGTCTTTGCTCCTACCAGGCTTTTATTATTGTCTCTCTCCTGGTAGTTCCTAGAAGCTGCAGTCCCTGTATCTGCTGTGTTGCAAAAACACAAGTCCTTGCTGCTGAGAACACAAATATAACTCTCCTGTTTATACAAGTCAGAGCGTCTGAGTCACTAAGGCTCAGAAGTCATTAATGCTTTGGGGTCTACAGCATTCCTCTTGCTTTTGCTTTAACTTGTCTACACCTCCTGTTTTCCTAATGCCATCCTCCCTAGTGGACATTTCGTACTGTCATCAAATCTTCCTTCACTGGGAATTTTACTTTAGTAACCTTGTTACCCCACAACATAAATAAGTTATTATTACAAAGTTTTATGATCCATGAATAAAAAGCACTCTATGTAGGTCAATCTACAGTTCTAACACATCACAGCAATGTCTAAGTGCTATATAACTGTTAATCAATTGCCTTAATGATTGTTAGAGGGGAGAACAACCTGTTACGGCTGGTCTTGTGACCAACACCGAATGAGAAAGCAGAGCTCAGTGTCAGATCAGGGCTTAACCTGGGACAGATCCAACACCAGCTCTTAATCCTTAACCAGACAAGGACATTAGTAACGTGTGCATGACACTTATAAGCTCTCTTCCAGCTGTCTGTAGCTTCATATCTTAATTGAGTCATTGTTAATAGAGAAAACACAAAAGTGAGATGTTGATTAAGCTTTCCTGGGCTGCTGCAATACTTTTTTTGGAAAAATTCCAGTGAGCATCTCTCATGGAGCCCTTGGGTGCAGGGTCCTTGGCAAATCCATGGCACCCACCCAGTAATTGCCATTGTGAATCTGTGTCTTGGTTATGAAAGATAACTGCTGGCTGAACCTTGTTTTATACATGCAGCTGCCTTTGGTTTTCAGTGGTTTTGATTCTGTTTTATTTTCAAAGACAATCCTGTAACATGACTTTTGAAATCATTATTATTCACACACACGTGTGTGTCCTGCCAGCTCTGTTTATAGCACGTTATTTGGGAATCAATATTCTCATAAAAGTTTTAATCAAAAATGTGCTCAAGAGGCAAACACTCCTCTAAGACTAATGCCCTTGGATTTGTGAGGAAAGCAATAATGGGGCTACCTTGGATTAATTATCTGGATACCCAGTGACAGTGTCACTGCAGCAACACAGCTAGGTAATGCTTCCCAAACATCCAGGCTACACACTTTTTAATCATTCTACTTAATGTATATCTGTCTACTTAATGTATCTGTAAAGTATTTTAAGACAGTATATGGCTTAGCGTTGTTCTGGTTCTCCATTGTTTTATTCATTCTACACAGGCGGTTTCTATCTTCTGTTACCAGAAGTGCAATGACTTGATGTCAGCTCTTCTATCTCAAGCTAAAATTAAAACTCTATTGAATCAATGATTTAAATCTAGGTATTTGTACCTTCCTATTTACATTAATCAGTATGATCTTGTGTTCATATTCATGCAACACCATAGACTAACTGTGAACTTCCTATAGAGGACTAAATAAATCTAGACATACAGCGTTTTACCTGGGCTCCAACTGCATTTGTATAACCTCATGTCTGCTCTGTGGCCCATAGGAAGCAATTGGGTCATTTCAATACATTCTCAGCTCAAAAGAGGACTGCACCATAAAAATCCTGACTGGCATGTCCTTCCCATAGCAAGGACCTTAGACATAGAAATTCAACAGCTCCAGGGGCAGAGCTGAGTCCAGACAAGTCAGCTGGGAAACACAGCAGCAAAAGTTTCCATTGATGCTACCATATGTAATTTTCTGTGTGTAAATAGGAAAGGAATATCAGGACTCCAGGACTGCTAGTTTGCTCATTTCTACAAGTAATAAAATAACTTTAAGAAATGGAACAGAATAGGATTAATAAAGTAAGAAACAAAAAAGGCAATTTTGACATGTAAATTCAGTGGAGCGTTTCAATAAAATACTTGCCTTCTGGCTTGATTTTTAGTGACTGGAAATGCATTGGTTGTCTGTGATTAACACAGAAGTGGTTTTATTATTTACTGCAGCTTAGAAAGTTCAGGTTCTTTCTTTTTTTTGTGTGTCAGGAGTTGCATACACAATTGCACAACTGATTTTCAGAGGCTTTTGCCATGAAGGAGAATTTTGGCAAGCCAAATCACACTATTTTCCACTGTATTTCAAACAGCTATTCAGGCACTCCTCTAGGTGTCTTTAAGTAGTATTAGTAACAGATACTATTAATAACACTACTGTGATCAAGATTGAGTAACATTCAACCTTTGTCTGTGTTACTGTCATGCTAATGAGTTCTTCAGTAGTTTCCTAGCTTACAATTCCTCCTCCTCTTCACAAGAACCCAGATAGGGTAAAATGCTTGCATTGTGGTAATAGCATGCATGGATGTGGTGACAAGCATAGGTGATGCTGGGCTGAAACTGTTGAGCATCCTGCTAGACATTATCAGAGGTGTTTTATGTAAGCAATTGGAATGATTTTTTGAAAAGGGGCTGAGGGCAAAAGCACATCCCTCTAGAAGTTTCCTGCAACGTGAGGGCTGAGAAGAAAAATTTCATCCTCTTCTGCCCGAGGTGGCCAGTCAGTATGCATTTAAATGCCATCCTTACCTTGCAGACCTTCAAAAGGTCTGACTCTGGAAAATTAATTCAAACAAGAATTCCTTTCATATCAGTTGTTTTGACAACCTCCTGCAGACCTGCATTCCTCAGGTGGAACAAAAGGCATTTATGAATGCTTTCTTCTTTTTGTTTTTCTTGCTTACTTCAGTGAGCACTCACTTTACATGGTAATGCAAAATAAACCCCCTTACACCAAAGCACTTTTCTCTACAAATTCTGTTGTCTTCTAGTAAATTCTTTTATAGCACTTCTAAATGGCAAACTAAAGAATTTCACTTTTAAAAACTCAGCTTCTCATTATCTCTAATAATTTTTCACATCCTAGAAGTTTTGCAATCTTTAATCTCTTCCTGAAGCAGGGGTAATGAAAACATAATTTAAATACAATAAGATATTTTTTGCTCCTGAAGAAAAATGTAGGTTTTATTGTAATCAAGTTTTCGTGACAATGAAGTACACTGAAAGCATCCAAACCACATTCACCTTTCAATCTCTTTCAACAGATTCTCTCCATGGGAATGATGACTGAATACTACCACTACTTTTTTACAACACTGGTAAGGAACACTGAAGATTTGGGGGTGAATTTTCTATGTTGCAGAAAAGATAACTAAAAATGTCCACTTTTTCTTGGAGATTTTTATTGTCATTATTCAAGTAATCTTTAGTAATATCAGGACTCACAATTTTGTAAGAAAGCTGTTTTGCAGTATCTGTGGAATTGGCTAACACTTTAATATAATGTCAATTATTGCAGTACTGTGTTTAGAGAGGAGTCATCGATACAGATGGATAAGAGTGAAACAAAATAATGAATGAATGGCTTTGCAATGAAGCTGAAGTCAAGCACCACTGGTGGTGTGATTCGTTGGTAAAATGTTTAATTTACCTGCAAACCCACAAAATCACATATGTATAAAATTATTTGGAAAATTTTATAGTAAAAGAAAACCCCTTCATTTTCTTCTATGGTGTAAATTTATAGACACTTATTTCAGCAAATTTCCCTATATTTTAATTTATATGCTATATATAAAATATAACTCAATCCATGCTTAACATCCACTTGCATTGTAGACTAGAAAGACAGCAAAGAATTGATATTGCTAAAACAGTCCTAGAGGGCTGGGTTATATCACGTGCACCAGCTTATTCTTTATTTCCTTTCCATGTAAAATTTTATGTGGAAGTGAAAAATCATTTTGAATCCAATACTCAATTCATTAGTCAAAAAAGACTCTCTAGCTGTTTGGAACTTGAAATAGTAGCTTGAAATTCTCTTTGAAGCCATTTTAACATCAAGAAAAATGTGAAAATTTGGGATTTACTGTGGAACTTACAGTTTTATACAATAAACAGTCTAACATAAAATGGTAACCATCAACAACAATATGCATGAGAAAGTATAGAGCACATATTAGAACGAGCAGTATGGTATCTCAGCTTTGTGGTACTGTAAATGTTGACATTTCAATGGTTACTGTGGTATTAAACCATGACCAACACATTTGTCATTTTACTAGCACACCAGGATCAGCAAAAAGTTGTTTTGAAAAACAGCCTTCAGGCTTTGAGAAGCAGTTATCATATTTCCACTGCCTGATAAATACAGCTGTGGAGCATGCTACACAACTACATCACTTAGAATACTCATTATTTTCCTGCCCTGTAAACATTGAGCAGTGAAGCGCGTGGGCTTACTGTGTACTGGCCTGACACATCCATTAGACTTACTGGTAGCAGGTCACCTGAAGGAGGCAAGGCAGGAGAAAAATGGGATTCATAAGTAGTAAAAGGGTATCACTCTTGACATCTTTTGGAATTTTCCTTCCCTGAGTTGAGAAATAGGCTTGACATTGGCCAGTTAATTCCTCATGTTGGTTTGTCAGAATTGTAACACTGTTAGAGGACAGCTATAAATTAAAATTAGATACTGCTGTGTAGGTTGGTTACAAAATGGTGTTGCTGTGGGGAAATGATTTTTACATTCCAAAAAGGAGATATATGGTTTGTCATAAATTTCACACAGCTTTGGTTTAGTTAGATTTATAACTGAAGCAGTCATGACTAGGCTTTGAGGGCAAGGAGAATGTTCAGGGCGAAAAAAAACAGCACTTGAGCTTTGGAGTGAAAATCAAATACAATTTTGGCCTAATTTTACCTTCTGAACATTTCTTTTTTAAAGATACTACATCTGGTTTTGTTTGCTTTCTTAACAATGGTTTAGGATCTATTTGCATTAGACCTGGAACCCTACAGATACAGTGGAGTAAATATGACAGGGTTTCGCCTGCTCAACATCGAGAACCCACAAGTATCATCGGTCATTGAAAAATGGTCAATGGAGCGTCTGCAGGCACCACCAAAACCAGAGACTGGCCTCCTTGATGGCATGATGACTGTAAGTGAACAACCCCAATGGAACAGGGGTGTGTACAGCATGCTTTGCAATGCTGTTCTATCAGATATGAACCTACCCCGTTACTACTTTATTTCACAATGCAAATGCTGAAGCAGCACCCCCACAAAACAGTTACTTTTAGCCACTTCTGCACAGAAGTGTATTTGCCTCGTGAACTAATGTTGTGTGACAAACCACTCCTGGGTAGCTCTAGAGATGAGTGACAATTCTCCGTCATGGTGCCTTCCAGCTAACATCATTCATCTTATTGTTGTCAAATGTATATACTGCTGCCTCATTTCTCTGATAATGTTCTTCATGGAGTGAAGAACATAACAGGAAATAAAAACTTTCACAGAAGGTGTACAATTTATAACCTGCAGGGAAAGATATTGTACATGTGGTCAGGTAATAGCATTTTTAAATTGGAAAAGTGCCCTTTCTCTTCATTTCTTCATCTACAGCAACTCTGGCTTTTAAGATATAATTTAAAGATAAATGAAAGGTATCACCAAGGCAGGAAATTAGGAATTCCTCCCTACCACCCCCTCAAGAAGTAAAGGAAAGAATAGGGTGACTCCATTCAGTTTTGCAGGGTGAAGGGTTGCCATCTTTTTGCAGTATAAGGTAATGTATCTCATGTACTGAGTGGAGTTTGAAGCGATATGAAATAGACTTTATTGCAGATGATTGCAGTGAAAATTTTGAAACTTCCTAACAACCTGAAGAGAAATGCATTATGTGTGCTATCTCTAGCATTTTTTAAAAATGGTGCTTTTTTGGGCAGTGCCATTGTGCTCACTCATACGCAAAATGGGAGAAAGCTGTCCAAGCAAACTTCTGATGTGAATGCACAAGACTTGCAAGGGTAGCTATTCACACATAGCTATTCACTTGCATTCTTCCAACCATAAAACTAGGAAAAAAAGAGGTCTTACTAGACTTTTATCTTCTTTGTATCTCTATAATGGCTTAGTGTCCCTGATGCTCTGAAACAGCATGAGCACCAAGGAAAGCATCTTCCTAGTTGTCTGTGATCATTTAAATTTTCATAGCAAGCTCTACTTATTCAGTTTGATGGAGAGCTGCAATACTGCTATATTTCATTAGGCAATAAGACTATGACAAGCTGCACAGTATACGGAGATCAGGATTACATGGTTTATTGTTAACTCAGGATTTCTCCCTTCTGGTTCATGCTATATTGTTTGCACTGATGTCAGCTTGCAGGAAGTCAGTAGAGCAGGTCCAGGACAGTTTTGAGTTCATGTCCCACTTTATGCCCAAATTACACACAGAGGCACAGTTTTCCTAATGAGATCTTTGAGTTTCTTTGAAATAATTTAAATAGAGTATGAAAATCAGAAAAACAAGTTTGAACTAAGACTTAGTCCCTTTCTTCTTATGCAAAAGTATAGACATCAATGTAAGGTGGTTTTCTTCAGATAATGAGGCGACATTTTGTTCCTCCATGCAACTCCAAGCCCAAAAAACAGAACAACGATGAAAGGAAAAATAAAAGGCTAAGGGAGGTAATATAACCTTGCAGTTGCTGCACAGCAGAACGGATGACTAACAAGTTACACAAGCGTAACATTAAAATAGCCAAGTCTGGCAAAGTAAAAGCATCAGTGGTCCCAGATAGGAGTGTAAAGTGATATGCACTAAGGCATTTTCACCAAGTATCTCCAGAATCTCTAGGCTGCCTGGGATACAGGCAGACTGGGACTCCAGTGCTCAGGTAAAATTCAATCCTGAATGCACGTGTCCCCAGTCTAATATTAAAACTGATCTGAAGTCTATTAATATCAATGGGAATCTTTCCATTGATTTTGAGGGATTTTGGATCAGGTCTTTAGTATTTGGGTCCACTTGGAACAAGTATCTATTTTAAGTCACTTGAAACTGAGAACACCTGTTATAGTCTCATAGTCTCTCTCTTTGCTATAGTTTCCAATTTGCTCTGATTGTGGGAACATTGTTTTGGGCAGATCCTGACTAGTGTGTCAAGAGTGATTCCTCATCTGCAGTATATTAAGATTAGTTGATAAATTCAGATCGCACTTGAATCCCAGCAAAAACCTCCGATGCTGATAAGAGTGACTCTGTTGTAATTTACTTAGGTAAATGAAACATACAAAGAATCAAATCTATCAATTTCCTAAAAGAATTGCATGGAAAAAGGAATAAAAAATGGATTAGCTTTGCGGTTCCTACAGATGAGTCCAGTTTCTCATTTGCAGAGTTAAGACTTTTTTTTAAGGCATTTACTAAATTTTTCAGTAGCTTTACAAGAAAGAGAAGCATTTAATTTTTACAGCATCCCTTGCATTAAGCAAAATGTTGTTCCCACCTCACACATGAGAGCACTGAAGCACAGTGAAGGTGAAGGTGAGATTTTCTAAAACTTCCCTCTGATAAAGGGTGATAGGGTGTGTGATCTCAGTTTGAGGCTTACTGGGCATTTTTTAAACCAATAAATCCATTTTCATAAGAAATATAGATGCATAACCAGCATCCTGTAATTTTAGAAATATTCAGGTGTCTAAGGGCTGTATTCATCTGTCCTGTCTTAGACAACTAGAAGTTAAATGTCTGAGGTCCAACTTAAACATCAAAAAAGGCTCCTCAAAAGGTCAGTTCACTTCTCTCTAAGACAGTATGGTAGGTACAGCAAGAGACTAGCCCTGGCCAAATCTTGATGAGACCATTTCGCATATTTGTGGCAAAAGTCAAGATCCTTGAGGGCAGTAGACACTTAAAGAAAGTAGATACCTGTTGTGTGGAATACCTACTAGGTAGTTGGCGGGATTGATTTCCCTGTCAAGCAAGGCCTACTTACTCCTTGGGGAAGGAAGTAGTCCCACAAGCATCTTGAGGAGAGTGACAATGGGGACCTGGTAAGGGCCCTTCAAGGGCAGCCCTCCCTCACTCCCCCATGCCATGCCACCATGCACACCTACCTGCAGGCTGGGCAGAGACTGGCTTGAGCACCTGCATGGTGCTTTTGAACGGCACACCTTGAGGTGCCAAGAATCTTTGGCATATCCTATGAGAAAATTATAGAAGACTGGGTATTGCAAAATGCTTGCACCTGGACTGCTCTATCGCCTAAGGCTTCTTAAAACTCCTCTCCATGCCACAGAGCTACCTGTGTGCTCCTTCCTGAACTGGACCCACTGACCCCTCTCTTCCTGTAGTGACCCATTATAGTTTTCTTCCCAATGCTCACCTGGTAGTACTCAAAAACTAATATAAGCTGCAAAAAAGTAGATATTTTTGCACCTCAGATTTCCATGGAGAGCCCAAGTGAATGGTCTCAGTAAAGAAAAGCAGGGGCCAGGCACAAAGATGTACAGTAAAAATAGCCTTTCTGGTTTTTTTTCGTGCAGACTGAAGCCGCTCTGATGTACGATGCTGTTTACATGGTGGCAGTGGCCTCCCAGCGTGCCTCCCAATTGACTGTCAGCTCCCTGCAGTGCCACAGACACAAACCATGGCGTTTTGGACCCAGATTTATGAATCTGATAAAAGAGGCAAGTGTAGACCATCTGCTTATGGTCACATAATCCTTCCTATATTCTTTACTGCATTGGCTTGTGTTGTTCCTCCCTGCACTTTGTCATATGCTATGTTCTGGCTTCTGACACTTGGACACCCAATTCTTCCTCACCTTCCTAGCAGAGAAATGTTATTTTACAGACACAAGGCTGTGGACTGCATTGTGATGAAAACTTTATCTGGTCTTTGAAAAGCAGAAACTGCTAAACTGTAGGTGTGACAAAATCTCAGACTAACATATCATAAGACTGCCCATATTTTTTGCTCGGTTAATGTTATGGTTATGTTATTATGGCTGTATATAATTTCTAAAAATATTCAATAACTAACAACAGCCATTCTAGAAATTGAAAGAAAAGCATCGCTACTCGTACAATTTCTGGTGCATTTTTAGAATAATTATCATGAAATTGAAAGTTAGCAAAAAACTTTGTATCACTGTGAGGGTGACAGAGCACTGGAACAGGCTGCCCAGGAGGGTTGTGGAGTCTCCTTCTCTGGAGACATTTAAAACCCACCTGAACACGTTCCTGTGTGACCTAGACTAAGTGGTCCTGCTCTGGCAGGGGTGTTGGACTAGATGATCTTTCAAGGTCCCTTCTAACCCCTAACTTCTGTTATTCTGTGGTCAGTGAATGCACCTGCATAATTCTACAGTGGTGACCTGTTTATTTTGGGTGATGCTAAATATATAGCATAAAGGTCCTGAATATTCAGCCAGAAGTACTTTGACCAAGAGTACCAGATGTACCTCAGAAGATCCAATTCAAAGCTTAAATAGTTATGCAGTTAGCATTTATCATGTACAGCTAGCTTCTCTTCCATGGAGTGAGATATGTGGGTTAATTACTGATGGTTTTGCAGATAGTGTCTTTCATGGTCAGTAAAACACTGATTTAAATACTCCAAGAGTGTTATCTTCTGGTTTCTGCTGTAGCCAAGAAAGATGGCTGTTAAAAGTAGGTGATAAGGTTTAATAAGAGTACTACATTGGCTCTAAAGGCTGTAACAGGTGTTGGAAACTAAATAGCAAATACATTTGAACCACTCTAGTTCAGGTTAGGATCTGGTTTGCTCAACAAGGATAGATATATCTTATAAATTAGAAATCAAGTGAATAGGTATGTAGAAAAAAGTCAAACAGCGGTATGCTGTTTGGACCCACATAAATATAATTTAATCTTACAATTTTGTGATATGGTACTGACAGTCTGTGAGGGGATTTTGCAGACTAGTTTGAAGACAAATATTCTGTATTGCAGTCTAAATAAACACCTTTCAGACAAAGATTGTCTGCAATGAGTCCTGCAGGTGCTAGAGCTCAGAAAATACTTCAACAGTTCTGTGTTGGGATTTTGGATTTATTTTAGTGGTGATAAGACTTCAGTCATATCATTTGCTTTGTGGGCCAATGCTATAAAATGCCAGATTGATGGTAATAGAAAGGACCTCAGAACCTTCCTAGACATGAGCAAAGGTTGAGGTGGAAAGCCTCTGACTTGTATAGCAGCTCATACGCTGCTTCTCTCTTCACTCAGCAAATGGTAAATTAATTTTTTCAGCCTGTTGCTGTCCTGTTTAAAAGTCAAAGTTCAGATCGTATCTGGTTCTCAGATACACACAAGTAAGCTTCTTCCCAAAAGCATCTGGAAAGTAGATATCCTAGGGAAAAATACTGCCTTTTGATTCTTGCTGATCTGAATGCACATACATAGGAGTCATTTCTGAGTCTTCAAAGTACATGTAAACAAAAGACGGCTAGTTTAATGTGAGAATACTCCTCTTTCAACCTTAGGACTTCAGGTAAGTCCACCAGGTAACAGCAGGAGCAGATCTACTGCTTATTTTTCTTAATGTCCAAGACTTGCCATGCTACCAGCAAAACTGTAGGAGAAAAGCACTAGCTAAAACATGTGAGGCTACAGAACAAATAATGACAGCAACATAAAGAGTAATCTTCTTTGTTCTATAGATCTCCTGAGCTAATGCTGATTGTAGGAAGCATTTAGAAACTTGCAGAGAAAAGCAAGCCTGACCAAAGCTCCCCAGCTCTGAGGACAGTTTGAGGTTATAGAGCTCATTGGCTAGTTCCCATAAAGAGGGATATTACATAAAATACACTGTCTGGGATCAAGACTCTTCTACAACAACTGAAAAGCCAACCTCATTCAAATACCTTCAAGATCAAGAAACTCTTTCCTTAGAATTTATACAGCGTTTTCCAACCCTCTGCTAGCTTATTCTCATTTCTACAAGTAATAAGTGGTATATGCCTCATAGAATGTCTCCAGCCTGAAACAAAGACAAGGGTTAATAAAATTAAGGCCCTGAAGAAGCCTGATTAAATTATCACATCATTTTTCATCGTTAAATACTTAAAATGAGACCTTAATTTAGCTTATTTGTATAGAGGAAGAGTACTGTAAATGTTGAACACATTCTGCAGTGTTTAAAGCATCTAGCACTGTGTGACTCTGGTCTGTGGATGACACTCTGCTTCAAGAGTAAAATTAATTTTAAAAAAAAAAGACTTATCCAGTTCTTCCCTGTACAAGAGGGCAGCAACTGACTCAACTTCAAGAAATGAAATTATTCAGTAAGGTCATCTTAATTATCTGAGGTTGTTATTTTGCCTACTTTTTGAAACCATGATGATATGTTTTGGTTATACTGGCTATATTGGTTTGGTTATATTGGCTGTGTTTTGGTTATATTGGCTATAAATGTTTTTATTTCATGTTTCTTCTAAACAAAAAGAGAGGAAAAACATGTCTTACATGCAGAAGAACAGAATTCCTGAAATCTTTTCTTCCAAACTCAAGACATTTAAGCAAATAATAGGCCTTGCTCCATAGAGAAAGAGGCCTCTCCATCAGCATGATTAGGAAGACTAGGAAACATTGTAATTTACAGTCACCAAAAAAAGAGCTGGGAAGATCTGCACCACAGTAAAAAAGTCTTGACAATCCTCTGAGCCGCACCACTTCTTGATGTAGACTAATGACCAGAGAAAGAAACAAGATGAGTGTACTTGGTTATACAGGGACTACTGTGACTGTGTATCTTTCAAGCCTCTGGCTCAACTTATTTGTAATAATTCTTCTTAGTGAAGATGATTATGAATTAGTCACTTGCTAGCCCATACTTGCCTCCAAAACCAGCTGCATGCCTACTTCACCTGTGCTGAGAGCGTACGCATGATTTAGAAACTCCTGTTTGTCCTGAGACCTCTGCTATATACACACTTATTCTAGACCTGGTTGATCTACAATAAGAAAGTAGTAGATTTCTCTGTTTTCTGACATTTTTAGTGTTGTTTTGCAGCTCTCAGATACTGGGGTTTTTTCAGCACATAATTGTCTAAAAATCTACATCCTTTAAATCTCTGAACTGTTTGACATAAACCCAACACTTTAGAGGGATTGCAAGTTCCTATTCTCTCATTCTGATCCAAGTGAGATCCTGCCAGTTTGCTTTTCTCTTGCCACAGAGGAACGAGTAACCACCTCAAGACTCCTAGATTTGCTGGGAAGCTCCGGTGTGGGGAACAGGACACAGAACTAATGAGCTTACAATGGAACAACCATGTACAGATTGATTTTGTCCAAATTTGATGAGCTGACTAACATTTTGAGAAAGGGACAGGAACGCACAAAGTCTTGATTAACTGGTATCAAATCACAGGATGTAATTTTCAGGGGATTCTTCATAATAACCAACTAGATCTAAAACAAAAATAGAACATCATTGAAAGAAGAAGGAAATGAAGGTTTTTCATTACAGGAGAAGTAGGAATTTAAAATAAAACAGAAGAGGAAGCAATCCATCTGGGGAGAAATTCCTAACTTTTGTTGTTGTTGTTGTTAAAATTGGCAGCATCTCCAAACAAAGGAGCACAAAACATCTTGTAAGAGAACAGAACATTTGTTTTGTTTCATGGTCTTTTATCACTACCAAAGGCAACATGTAAGGATATTTTCATGGGACTAAAAATCTACAGAGTGGAACAAAAAAAGAAGCATTAAAAGACTCTGGATGTCAGAAAACCCAAGTACTCGTCATCTCCCCTGCTGTCTGAGAATGGATCTGTGTGGCAGTCATTCAATCTTTCTGCTCCACAGAAAACTCTATGCACATGACTGGGGAAAAATGACAATATTTCAGCCCCAACACATAAAACAGCATCTCTTCTACTGCATCTTTGTTAATGTGTTTTAGTGTTGAATCAATTACAACATCTATAGATACCAGCTGCATTTATTCTCTGGGCTCTGATGCTGAAATATTTAGTTAATTCAAAGAAAAGCAATTACTTAATTTGGGAGGCCTTCTCTCACCAGAAAATTTGATAATAGGATTTGGTCCACCCTCATTAAAACAAACATTTGTCTTTCTTTTACTTTTAAAAACTTACTTATTGTCCATGAAGCAATGGATGCATTTGTGATATAAGCCTATTACTGTATGTTATTTTGAACTGAAAACTCTTAATTGAAATAGCAAGCAAAACAATGGCTAGACTAGCATGTCATGATGATTTATTAAGGAAATAAAGGTCAGCTTTCCAAGATGATAATGTACAGCTGAGGTTAATGCCAATAGGGATTCCTATTATGAAATAAAATTTCTAGTGGAAAATCACTTACTTTATGGAATGATCTATGCACAGATTGAAAAATAATGGTCCTAGAACTTGCATACTAAGAATAAATACATATTGAATTGATAAAATATTTCCAAGACTGATAATGCAATA
>VYZX01024575.1:133559-167513 GCA_013401335.1 Brachypteracias leptosomus
TCTAAAGATTGTACTTAAAAAATGTTCCATCCTTAAGAATAAGAGACAGGGGGTCATGTCAGAGTAATAAAAAGACAGACTGGAAAAGATATATTATATGTAGAAATGCATCCATATGTGTCTCCTCTCGCTGTCTTAACAATATCAGCATAAAAACTCACAAGTGTTTCACTGTTTACAGTGATATTTTTGTATGTTCCCATGTCACTAAGAGGGAAAGTCTCATAGCAAGTTTGTTGTACTTGTGTTTTTCCATTCTTAATTTGCTCAAGCATGCTTCAAAATCCTGCTATTTTTCCACAAAAGTCTAGATGCAACAGATTTGTCTGACACATGTGGTGATAACACTCAAACATTTGAGATTAAATCCTGCAGATTCAGAGCTGGAATTTAGACTTAGGGGGAACAGGAGACACCATTCTGTAAGTCTGCAGATTTTTAATGCAGCTTTCCTTATGTCATCTGTCTACAACAAATTAAATGAAGCGAATAACAAAGCACAGTAGAAAAGCTTGTAATTTAAGAATTATATGGATGACACACATGAAGGAACTATGCTAGCATTTATCAATGGTCTGTCTTGTATCTCTGAAGAATTTAATCTAATGTGGGAGCTCCCAAAAATAGATTATAAAAATCATCTGCAGTTTGAAATCTATCAAATGCTTTCTTTTATAGATAAGCTTTAGCCTTGGGGACAAAATGGGGGCTATATGAGAGACAGATAGATCTCATTTAAATGAAAGCGAGCTTGCTGGGAAACTCACAAGATACAGGAGACTTAAATTCCAGAGAATGTTAGTTAGTTCTGGACACATCGATCCTGCAACACTGAAGAAGCATTCCACAGCACAGAGAATCATCATAGCTATATAGACTAGTGTGCAAAGTCCACCACTTTAACTTGCCCCTAGTGCTAATGTTTAAAACAAGGAAAATGTGGTTTCACTTAATTATGAACAGTAAAATGTTGCCTGGGTCCAAACTGATAATATGCAACTCATATGCGGTACTTCAAACAGATATGTAAGTCTTTGGTGTAACTTAAACTACAAAGTTCTTGTTAGGTCTCTGTGACTGGGTGAATTTTTCCTGAAAGCCTGCTTTTAAAGCCATCATCATTGTACCATCAACACCTGTAAGCACAGGCAGTGGCAGTGCATTAAGAGTCCAATGCTGGTGGCGGACATTTAACGACAACCTGTCTAAGAAATCAAGCAAAAACGACAAAAGCCATTCTTTTGTTTATCTCCTCTGGATTGCTGGGCCCTGAGTGGCAGAGGCAGTATCTATCCTATGAGACTAGGCAACGCATAAGTGAAGTGTTGAGAAAGCTTTGGTGATTTGGGGCGGTTAGCTACCTTTCCTCATTAAGGACCTTCTGGGAACTCCCATTCAACACAGATTGCCGTTAGTTATCCATTTGTCACAGAGAACTTAAAGGTCTTGGACTGGGGTTAAAGAGAATCACTCCAGCGAGGTTGGTGGATTTAGGCTGTTGTACTCCAAGTATCAGATCCAAAGGTTGGACAAAGGAGACTCTTTTTTAAATTTTTTAGTCAATGATTAAGCAGTGTAAAATTGTCCTGTCTGTGGGCACATGTAATACATATTCTCTCTTTCTCTTTTTTCAGTGTATCTTATTTTATACAGTACTAGACATATGTAAATCAATATATATAAACTGTCACAAACTTCTGCCTGATTGTAAAATACAAAGCATATTGAAGAGGAACTAAATAACAAAAAAGTTGAAGAAAGTGGTTTTTTTATCAAAGCAACAAAGCCACATATGTTTAAAAAACTATTTGGAAGTGATTCAGTGCTACAGTTAATTTAAAATGCAACATTTGTTATGGCTTCAGTGTAGTTCCTACTAATCATTACAAGAAAGATTGTTTTTGTGTTCACACAGGCACGGTGGGATGGCCTGACTGGGCGCATAACCTTCAACAAAACAGACGGCTTACGAAAGGATTTTGATTTGGACATTATTAGCCTCAAGGAGGAAGGAACAGAAAAGGTAACAAGATCTTTTATAAAACAATGACAAACAGCTAATTTGTCAGGGGTGTAGGAAAGTACATGCTTCCCAGCTTGAACCTCCTGTGCTTGGGGTAAGAAATGCTAGTCTCAAGATTATTTAAGTCAAAGTTAAGACTGAGCTACTAAGATTTTTTTTTAAATTATTTTACAACATGTACCTTGCATTTTGAGCTATGGGATAGGATTTGGGACTAGAAATAATTATCTGAATAAAAAGAATTATTTTAAGTACACATTACCTTCAGTTCTTGCCACTGTAACTTGGTGTAGTAAATTCATATATATAGATAAAACCTAGACTTATCTTACTTGTACTGCTTTTAACAAATGTGACATGAGGGAGACAAGAAAAATGCTTGACTAATAACCTCAACAAAAGTTGAGATATTAAAAATTCTTCATGTTTTTGAGATTAGATTAGTTCTTTTTTCCTTACCTCAGCCAACAAACATGGGCTCTTGATGGGCACTGTGTGCCTCCCTCCACTGCCATCTAGGAGATGGCTTCTATGGGTGTCCAAACCCCCATAGCACAGGTAACACCACCAGTTCATGTCAGCTGGAGACAGTGTTGTCCCTTGCTGTGCATACACTGGCTTGACTCTGAATGATAATTCCTGATTGGTTAGTGGAGACTTTAAATGTAATTGCTCCCATATGGCTCCCCAGACTTGTTCTCTTTTCATTTTTAATGAAGCGCTCTGTTTATTTTTCTCTGTACCAAGGCTGCTGGAGAGGTTTCTAATCATTTATATAAAGTGTGGAAGAAGGTTTGTACACAGACAGGTGATGCAAAAAACCTTTGGGTTGGGTCTTCAGACTCATCCTTTGGGTTTTGATAGTGACTCTCATATTGCAGTTTAGAGACAACATTCTATTCAAGAGTATGAATTTTTCTGTTTGAGTAGAGGCTCCTAGCTGCTGCATCAAAAGTAGTTCTTTTCTCAGCTGTTATCCTTCCTGTTTCACTTAAGATTCACTATGAGTGGTAAATTTACACCAGTTTGAATGTATATTAATGTCAACATGAAAGGACAGTTTTAATGTTCAGGGTTGGGTTTTTTTTCTCTCCTGCATAATATGTAGGCAATGTTATAGCACAGTTGACTCAGAATTTTGATGAGTATATTGTTAGCTTCTTACAGAAAATAGTATAGATGATGAAGTGGGTGCTGTCATTCACTAACATACAGAAATTGGAACTAAGCTTGTTTATAAAAGATTTAAATTACCCCATGAATCTCTTCCCTCTTTCAACTTGAGGTGGATTTGGGGAAACCTTATAGCAACCTTCCAGTATCTGAAGGGGGCCTACAAGAAAGCAGGGAAGGGACTTTTTACAAGGGCTTATAGTGATTGTAAGAGGGATAATGGCTTCAATCTGGAAGAAGGGAGTTTTTCACTGTGTGTGTAGTGAGACACTGGAACAGGCTGCCCAGGGAAGTTATGGATGCTTCATCGCTGGATATTCAAGATCAGGTTGGATGTGACTTTTTGAACAACATAGTCTAGTGGGAGGTTGTCCTTGCCCATGAAGGGGGGCTTGATGATCTTTAAGGTCTCTTCCAACCCAAAACATTTGATGATTCTATGATGCAAAGTTTAAAAAGTTTTTGGTTTTGTTTTGGGAGGGATTTTAATGCTAGAGTAAACCAGTCTAAAGCATCCTTTAGCACTTTTTTCACATTCTTATAAAGACCATACTAATAACCTTGTTTTAATCTTCAGTGAATCAGGCTAAGGCACAAAGGCCCTCATTTCCCTCATTACTGGTGAATAGATCATCCTACCTGACATGCAGAACACTATTGAACCAATCTCACTTTTTAGTCTAGGCATTTCATGATGCACTGAATTGATTTAAACCAAATTACAATCAGTTCAGAGCACAAGCTTGCTGAGAAGGGCATATGACACCTCTCAAACTTGTCACTAAACTGCAATAAATCCCCCAGATTCACCATAGTGATGTACTACCGTGACCTCATTCTTCCAGTGCCCCTCTGACCTCCTCCATTGCTCTAATCAAGGTTGACCTGCGGTGTCATTCTTTTATCCAGACTTAGAGTGGTCTCCTGGTGTATTTTGTATGCACTATGACTGTGTTGCTCCATGTTCTTCATGGTTCTCCTCCTCTTCCCTGCTGCTAGCTGATAAAAGCATATCAAGTCAGTAACAATAAGCAGAATGGCTTTTGATTAACTCAACACCCTGGTGCAAATTCAAGGACACTGGTTATTTACTACATTCCTGGCACAGGCTATCATAATAGTCAATATCTAGATCAGTTTCTCAATCTGATGTAGTTTTTGAAACAAAGGGAATGACTGATAAATGCTTGAAAAAATAATTTTTTTTAATGGCATAACTATTTTATGTTCATGTAAGGGAAAAGCAATGGCACCCAGGGACACAAACCCAAACTTTGTTTGAAATGATACTGTTATTACCCCAAATCCACATTCAGAAGGCACAAACTAATCTGCTGGGTTTGGTACAAAGGCAATGCCATCTCTGTCTCACTTAGCAACCAAAGAAAGGTTCCAACCTGGGTCTGAAATGACTGAACATCTGATGACAGATAAAGACCTTCAGAACTTGGTGGGTTTTGTCTTAGACTTACTTGGCAGCTTTGCTAGCAATCCCAGCAGGGTGAATCTGAAAGCAGATCCGTCCTGGGTAAAGCTGAAACATGCTAGCAGAGCAATGTGGCAATGCAAAGGGCTCAGTGGATGGTAATATCTGTCCCCCAAGCCATCCGTCTGGTGCTCTCCACAAATGTCCAATACAAGCCGAATTGCCTGAGCCAGCTCCTTGCCTGAAGTCTTCTCACATCAGCCCTCAGTCATGCTGTGTATATAAATCCAAAGCTAAAAAAAACCCCCTGAAGATGCCTTCAGGCTGTGTTTATGTTAAGTAAATATTTATCTGAATAAATCAACATGGTAATAATTTCGGCCCTCACAAGTTGTGGATCCAAATCCACTGAAATGATGATGATCTTCCCTTGAGGCTTTGGATTAGGCATTAAATACTGGAATTCTTCACTATGTCTGGGGCTAGAAAGGAATTTGCCTTTGGCCACTTATATTTACTGAGCAAATACTAATCAGTGCGTGAAATGATATCACCTTGCTAGCTCTGTCATATATTGTAGTCAAGAAATGACAGAATAATCTTTGCTAAACCTGCTGAATGCAGAGCAGAAGCAAAAGGCCAGTGCATCCATCAATCTGCTTCAACATATTTATTCAAGCTTTTAATCTGTTGTATTGGAAGACAGTGTCTTGCCATCTTGTCTCATGTTTCAACTCAACCATTTGCAAAATTAAAAAAAATCATAAAAATAGACATTTGACATTTTCCAGCAGGAAGTCAACATGTTCCACTTTTGTAGCAAACTGGCTAATACACCACTGTATTGACATGCCTTACGCTCTTACAGCTTATTCATTTCCACCGGCTTTTGAAAGGGCGGTATGTTCCCTGTGTTTACTAAATCAGCCATTTGATGTTGCTGCCTTACTCAGATCTACAGCTGTTTCCCTTCTCTAGCATTTTGTGCTGCTGGTGTCTCTTTCTGTGGTGACTACAGCCAGTGCACCTTTCGTAGATGGTGGGCATTTAGGGAAATGTTTCGGCTTGCTGCATTGGAGCAGCTGCTCACACACTCTCTTCTGTGCAGATTGGGGTTTGGAACTCATACAGTGGCCTTAACATGACGGACAGCAACAAGGATCGATCGACCAACATCACAGATTCCTTGGCTAACCGGACGCTTATTGTCACCACCATTTTGGTAAGTCTCGCTGGGTGGAGGTGGTAACATCAGCTGTGCTGTAGGATGCAGGCGCTGCTGACTGTGGGCTGTGGGGGTCTCTGTGGCCACCTTCACCACCTCCACCCTGCACACCATGGCTGCTTTCCTCCATAGTAAACAATGTTTTGTTAAACTAGCCTGTTTTCAAGCATTTTTTTTCATTTAGACTCAGAATCGACATACACATTCATCTATAAACAATATTGATTAAAAAATACCTCACTGACAATGAAAGACTCTTGGGAACCTCCACCTCCAAAATTGTTTAGCTTACTTCAATATTTCAGAGAAGAACCCTGCATACTTTTCTTCCCAGAAGAATTAACACACACAAATACTCAGCTTTGTAGTTGGTGTTTATAAATCTTCCTTTTTGCTGAAAATCAGATGAAGAGGACTGAAAGAAAGTAGAAAACAGTGGATAGACAGATTGAGATATGTCCTTACTATGATAAATGGGAAATACACAACTGGGTATTCACAACTTGTTCTGCCTCGTGGTTTCTGCCTGGCCAGTATTGCAACTTTTTTCAGTTACTATGTCTAATTCCTCAGGAGGAGGGAAAGAGCCCAAAGGCTCCCTCTACACTACTTTGCTATTGCCAGAGGTCTTTTGCTGCATTAAACTGCAGAAACCTGCTTGCCCAAATCTTCTTCTATCCAAAATCCTTTAAAAAGAAAAGCAACAAGGTACTTTGCAACCTACCTATGCTGTGCTGTGTTCTCTCATATTATACCTACTCAAGTCAGAGCTATTTTGTACATGTCGAGATTTATTCAATAAAGGTTTATTTCTCACGGAATATAAAATTTTAGGTTCCCCTTATGATTCTTTTTCTGTTATTTAGGCTTCTCTCTCCTTCAATATGCCTTCCCATCCCTTAGGGTGGGACAATGTAGATCTTGGGTCTGATTTTGCAGTTGCTAAGCACTACTTTAATTAAAGCTCCTGGGAGCTATGAATGGTCTGTTCCACTGAAAATTAGGGCCCTTATGCTTATCGCTAATTGATTCAGCCAATTTGTTAACACACCTAAACCAGCTTTTAATGGACATGGTAAATTAATGATTTCCATCTAATTGAATTTATAAAATATTAACATAAATTAGATAAACTGATATAATCTGAAACAAACTTTATTTCTATTGCTACATGTCTACTGTCTTTTTCTATAGGAAGATCCCTATGTTATGTATAAGAAGTCTGACAAGCCCTTGTATGGAAATGACAGATTCGAGGGTTATTGCCTGGACTTACTAAAGGAGCTGTCAAATATTTTAGGCTTCATCTATGAGGTCAAACTGGTTTCTGATGGTAAATATGGAGCCCAGAATGACAAAGGAGAGTGGAATGGGATGGTCAAAGAACTCATAGATCATGTAAGATTGAATCCTTCTCTCTTTATTCTCCTTCACCTGTGGTATTTTATATGAAGCCTGCCCAAATGAAACTTTTGCTTTAGTTTTCGTATTTTTAGAGCCACTAGTCTGTCTTTATTGCTACTTGTCAGAGCGGGAAATCACATCTGAATCAATAGTTTGTAGGTGTGGGGAGGAATCTCCATCTGCAAAGAGAGCAGCGGGCAATGAGCTAGTACAGGTCCTGCCCGCCCCTTGGCTACAAGCTCCAGTGGCAAAGGCTGAGTTTCCAGCTCACCTCTGCCTTGTGGCAACCTCTGATCTGTGGATGTAGTCCCTTCCCAGGGCTGCCCTAGCAGTCCTCACTTGCAATCTGCCCCACTGCACAGGACCAAGCCCCATGCCCCTGGTCACACCTCTCCTGCTCACATGAAAGTCACAAATGTCCCTCTGCCTATGAAAAGAGTATCATGTACCAAGTAATACCCTAGCAATGTTAAATTTCAGATTTATAATAAAATTTTGTTTAGTTTTTAATACTTGTGGGTAAAAATGGAAGGAATAGTTGTGTGTTTGCTGAACATGAAAAAGAATGAGTATTTTCTCATTTGCGTTTCCAGAAAGCTGATCTGGCCGTTGCTCCTCTCACTATTACCTATGTAAGAGAGAAAGTAATTGATTTTTCCAAGCCCTTCATGACGCTGGGAATCAGTATCTTGTACCGGAAGCCCAACGGGACAAACCCTGGTGTTTTTTCCTTTTTAAACCCTCTTTCTCCTGATATTTGGATGTATGTTCTCCTAGCCTGTCTTGGAGTCAGTTGTGTCCTCTTTGTCATTGCAAGGTAAGTTGAAGATGTAGTTTTAGATGCATCCATACTAACAACCTCTCTTCCCATAGGTGTTGCATGGGCTTGGCAAAGTAGATACAGTATAATACTATCTTAAGGGTTTTATCCAGTCCCAAAACATAAGGTTCCAGAAAATCTCTTGGTATTTTCACATCAGCATTGCTATCACTTTTATATATTGCAATGTGATGAGATTTAACTCTCCTTAAGGGCTGAACAGAGAGAAATAGCTGATGAAATGTGTCAGCCTTTCTTTGTCAGTACACAACACTTCAGCAGACTACATGTTGAAAAGCAGTTTATATTACTTGCATGTAAGCATTTCTCTTTTCCTCTGACAGTACATACAGTTAAAAGGTAAGAAAGAGGATGTGAACACATTTTTACTGAAGGATGTTAATTAGCTCAGATAATTTCCCCTTGAAAATACAAGATAACATGACTGGAAACCTGAGGGGACAGTCTGCAAGGTGAAGTATACCCAAGGCTCTCTCCCAACACTGTCCTGAGGTACACCCTGCCTGTCAGTGGCAGGCTCCCAGTGACGTCCCTATTCAAAATCAGCAGGAAATGAGTATGTACAAACCGCATTTCTAAACGAAGCCAAAGCTCATAAAGTTTTCAAAGGCAGATATGCCACAAAGGTTTTGGGCCAGTGAACCACAGTCAGATCTCCAAAGGTCCAGAAGAGCCCTCCATACGCTTACCAAAAACTCTAGATAGCTGATATGATTTCACAAAAAGGACATAAGCTATTTATCATGGCCTCAGAAACTATGGACCACAGTCTGGGATTTAGTTGCTTGAGAGCTCTGAACAAGAACAAGCCAAGTGCGAAAGAAAATGAACTTAGAAACTTGCCAGAGGAAATTCGTCATTTGAAGCATACATTTTTTCTATACTTCTGAATAAACCTGGACTCTAAACTGGCATAGTTATCATCATTTTCTTCAGATTTTGGCCTTGGAATTTCATTTCCAACTCTGTTTATTTGATCTCATTCTATCCTTCATTTTTTCCTTTTTATAATTTAAACCAAATATTTTTATTAGTGCTTTACAGAGATTTATGGTTTAGTTCTTTTTACTGAGGATCCCTAATCAAGCCTTTCTTCACTTCTGTTATGTGTTGTTTTGCATATCAGAGAACACATAGAATAATCATAGAATGGTTTGGGTTGGAAGCAACCTTAAAGATTATCTGGTTCCAAACCCCCTGCCATGGGCAGGGACATATCCCATTAAAATAGGTTGTTCAAAGCCCCATCCAACCTGTACATATACGACAATATATTCCACATTAATAAACTGTATGGAAAATAGGTGAAGAAAACATTTATACTATGATATACAAGAACTGAAGTGATGTATCATTGGAAGTCTATGCATTCACATCAAGGAAAAGTAACAAAAATGCTGCAGTTTTTATTGCAAAGGATGGCATTCAACTTTAAGAAGTCATCAATAATGTATACTCCAATGTATACGTGTGTATAACTCATTCAAAGGGCATAAAATAATTGCAATCTGAATGATTAATTCTGGTAATGTAGCATGTTGTGCCTGACTTGCATTCTGTGTGAGCCAGGTCAAATTAAGCTCTTGCTACTTTTCCTCTAATTCCCTCTTTTCTTTTAATCAAAAGACATAGCCCTGCAAAACCTTTACTGACACAAGCAGTTCTGCTGAGAGTGACTGGCCTTAGAAATACATTTCTCCATGGTCCACTGAACCACCCTTGCTCCAGGTGGAGAACCTATATGAATGCTTTGCTTATTTACATGTTTCTATACTCGTATGAAAGTACAGAAATTTGTAGGATTTGCTTTTTCCTTTGAATTGCTGAAAATGTGAAAAAAGAGGAGGCAATTAGAAGAGGAGAGGTCATGGATTAACTTATTAGTGTTGGCTGTAGGTAAAAGAAAGTTTATCCATCCTTGGCAGCTATGAGACTGTATACAATTAGTCATGACTTCCCACAAGCTCTTGCAGTGGTTCACTGTACCATAAATAATAACTCTTACTGTACGCAAATCATGATCTCATTCATGACTAATATTAAATCTGCTCGACTGTGACAGATTGACATTTCTGCAGTTGTGTGCCAAGACCAAAACCATCCCACAATCCTCTCCACCTCAGAACAGGAAGGAGGGGAAACAAAGGCTGAGTTACCCTTGGTGCTTCTAATTTTTAAAATAACAGCATCAAGTTTGCTAGAATAAACAAACATCAGAGTCCTCTGTCTGCTCTTAGAGCTGCCTACATGCAGACGTGTGGCCAGAAGCAAACCAAAGGGAAATGCACAGCGCTCACAAATCATTGGCTGTGAAACCTGCTTGCTTTTTTTTCTTGGCTGTTAAATATTGCTCCAAATCACCATGTAGCCTTTGGGTGAATCTATAGGTTTGCCCTATGTAACTGTGTTATGTTTTGTTTCCGAAATCTGTCTAAAAAGCAGCAGTTCCAGGAGCAGCGTAACTAATGAAGCCTGATTTCCCTACAGATTTGTGTCTCATGGTGGATTGTGATCACCAAATGAAGTTTGTTTGTCTGTTTGCTTTCCCTGCAGCTGAAGGATTTATAGGCGATCTTTCCCATGTGAATTAACTGACGTGTAACAAGTTGCAAGCTCATCCTGCAGCTTCTCTCCTAGTGGGGCTACTACTTCAATGTTCCACAACACTTGCTGGAGCATAATAATCTCTAAGGCCTCTATATTTGTCAAATGTGGCTAAAATTACCTTTAGAGGTATAAATGTCCCCACATAACATACAGCACAAACCCCAACTTGTAATAACTTAAATATATCAAGTTTGCATAGCATTTTCATAGCCCACCTGTTTTGGGAAAAAAGGAAAAGAATGTACAAGTTCAGCAAAAGGGTTAACATAGTTTTCTGAAAGTGTACTTTTTTCAGACACAGATGCTTTTTTTTGAACTAATGTCTAAAAGCAGTGCCTAATTAAGCCACAACTACGTAGGTTGAAGAAGTACACGTCATCTTAATTTACTTTAGACTTTGTAAACTTTAATTTACTCCAAGAAGATAAGCCATTCTTATCATCCACATCTAGACATGTTCACATGTCCAAATGTATCAAGGTTTCTGTAAGATTTGTCGAGTGTTTCAGTGAGTATTGGTTAGATTGGTTTTAAAAACCTCAGGAAGCATCTACTTTCTAACACTGCCACAATAAATTAAACAGCCATGTTTTGACATCAGTTCATGGAAGACAAATACTTGGGAATAATTTTCATAGACTGGGATGATTTATTTTTTCAGACTTTTCAGCAGCTGAATAACTTCTCATTTATCTTTGAGCCTTAGGTAGCCCTGTCACTGTTATATTAATTTTCAAACTGAAACACTGAAGTTTTTATCATTGCAAAGGGTATACAGACCTACAAAACTCTTTTCCTAAGTACACTGGCAGTGAATGAACAAAGAATTTTCTGTCAAAGTTTCCCTTTACTGCTCATATTACATCTGCTGCACTGTTAATGTCAGTGCTGGTAGATCTAGGTAGCTGAGGTAACCACCAGTAGTGAATAATGTCACACAAAGCCTGTATAAAAAGGTGGTTAGGTGACCCTGAGCACCTCCTCTTTATCAGAAACCTCAGCATAGCTACTACTGAAGGCCAAAAGAGGGAGAAAACCAAGGGAAAATGGCCAGGAAAACAGAAGGCCTGAGCAGCTAAATGGAGTTGAATTGTTAGATAATCTCTTCTTAGAGCTCAGCACAACAATAGAAGCACAAGAAGAAAATCAGCTTTTGTTTCAAGGTGAAAAAGAAATATATACCCTAGTACCACATTAAAATATATACCCAGAGCTATGAAAACCTTTCCAGTCTGACAGAAAGAGTTTTGCTGCGAGAATTTCATTGCCACTTTCTGGCAATGGCCGCTTTGCTCTTTTAGTCATTTGTGTCCAATCTACTGAATGTGTTTGTTGCCTGAAATGATGCGAGACCCCAGCCTTGGGGTTCCCAGTCAGGTGAGGCAGAGTTATTTGTACATCTTCTTACTATCCTGTATTAACACTCTGGGACCCTGTGGGCGAATGTTCATCATGGGATCTCTTCACTTCTGTGGTGGTTGGCAGCTCAGGCAACCTAGAGTCCCCAAATCTGGGTCTCTTGCTCAGGATATGATTTTCCATATGTGCATGAAGTGAGTTGGGAACAGTTTTGTTACTATACAACAGTTGCTTCCATTATTCTAGCACAAATTTGAAACATATAACTTGGTGATTGCTTTTCTTTATCTGGTGTATGCAGAACCATCGCATCTTGAACCTGAAAACTGCATCTTCTGTTATGATTTTTAATACTATTGTACTAGTAATGATAATATTGTGTAGCTAATGACATCCTAAGCAACATACCGTTTCAATTAGTGGGTTCATTATTATGAGAGTTCATTACTTCGGCTAAGTAAGAGACTCTGCTTGCAACTGTACATAAATTCAGTGCTTAATTATATTGTTGAAACAGTAATTAAAATGTATTGGCATGACATTGTCAATTAAAGCTATATTCATAAACTTCATGAGAAAGTATGCAGCAAGCCATGCAACAGTGGGAAGCAACAGCAGGCAAGGTACCCTGGGGAAAAATGGTCCTTAACATAGCTCTGCCAAGCATTGTGCAGAGCAGAAAGAGCACAGTTTGCAGTTGCAGGACAGTCTGCGGGGAATAGAGCAGAGTTCTTCCAGTAAAGGCAATCCTCTGTGTAATTCTCTCCTAGCAGTGCCGACAATGTCGCCCTATGACTTCCAAGTACTGCAATTGCTCCCGAACGCCTTCAAACAATTGTCAGCCTTTTTTTCTGCTGCCACAGCAGCCTTGCACAGGGAGAGCATGTTCAGCATCCAGCATCTCAACTACAGACAGCTGACGACGGTTGCCTTCAGAGGGCTGCTGCTCTTTCATTATATTCTAAATGCTTTACCAAGGAGCAGCTACATTGCTTCCAAATGTCTGTCTGTGTGTCAGCAGTGTGGGCAGGGAAGCCATGGGGTCTTGCAGCAGCCTCACCCTTGAGAGATCTAACCTGAGAAGAGTAAGGGGGTAGCCCTGTGCTCAATTTGAGACTGTGAAAATGGCTCCTGACTTTGCAGTGCTGTTCCACAGCTTGCATGAAGCAGCTGCGAGATGCCCTGTGGACAGCCTTTCAGCTGAGGTTTTGTTTTTCTTGTTTCCTTCATTAACCTCCTCAATTTGTGCGTTGCTCAGCAGGTTTGCTGCCACTGTGTGTACTCTATTTGATGTTTACAGACTGTTTCTGTTAACTGCCACAGGTTTACACCATATGAATGGTATAACCCCCACCCGTGCAACCCAGACTCAGATGTGGTGGAAAACAATTTTACTTTACTAAATAGTTTCTGGTTTGGAGTTGGAGCTCTCATGCAGCAAGGTACACCGGTTACATTTCATTATCGCACACGTCCCACAGTCTGCTCAAGGGCTTCTGTGCTGGTAAACTCCACCCTCTGTAAATACAACATATACTGTAAAACCTGATCTCAGAAACTAAGCAATAGAAGAAAGGAAGAAAATGATGTGCCACTGCAACTGGGAGCAGGCAGAGGAGGGAAACCTCTGAAACCCAGCATAGGGCTGCAGCAGAAGGAAGAAGAGGAAGCATCTGAGAGAAAGGGAAATGGACAGGGCCACATGGGAGTTTCTGAAACTGAAGTGTAAAATAATTGCAAGAGGGGTATGAAGTGCTCATGCTAAAGTTGAGTTTAATGGTATAAGAGGTTTGGCAACTGGAAAATCCTGGGGTCCATCCCAATGGAAACAGTAACAGCACTAGCTACCCTAGAAAAACTGTTATGACTGCCAAACAGAAAAAATATGATCTTTCTTCAGAAGGGTTGTTAAGTTTGTTGGCACTTGTCAAACACTTTGCTTAAAACCAAAACCAAACCTCTTTTTTTATGGCTTTTCTGCAGGTATGAGTCCCATCCTTCTGTAAATGCATCCTACCCTAGAAGCATTAACATAACACAGTCACAAGTCCCTGTTGCTGATGATTTTGGAAACAGCTGGCATTTTACTCAATTGACAAGGAAGGGCAGTGAAGCTTACTCCATATGGGAAGTCAAACAGATATGTGTACTAAACACATTTGTTTATGGTGTGTATGTTCTAAGGTTTCTAATTAAATCACTATTCACCAAAACTGGGGTCCACTGAAAAGAACAAAATTATTTTCTGACAAACATTTCAAGTTGAATCAAAGCTGAAAAAAAAAAACCCCACCCTGTGACAACAACCTAAAAGGCAATCCAGAGGAAAGCCCAACAGTACCTTGGTATTAAATTCCTAAACATTTAAGTAAGGAATATAAAACCATCTCTGCATTCTTCCAGGTACAGTTTATTCTTCCCTCTTTAATAGATATGAGTAACATTAAAAAAAACCCCAACAAACAAGGAGGAGTTATTCCTAGATGTGGTAGAGAAAAAAGTTTGTATTGTACCTAAGATGCACTTGCTTTTATTGGTGCACCAACAGTATATAGAGCTTCCTCACAGAAGTTACTTTGAAGGAGGTTGGATGAAGGGAGAGCCCTTCTGTTGCACTTTTTGTTTTGTTTTGTTTTCTTTCCAATTTATCAGTTAAACACAGGCTGAGGTTTTACAGTATCAAGCAGGTGTGTGTATCTAACTGTGATTGCCCTGTGTGTGAAAGTGCCCTAGGATTTTGTGTTTCAATGTACTGCCTTTTTTGGAGTTTACCATCATCCACAGCAAACTGTGGGATGCAGTGTCTGCTCGTTACCACTACCTTGGGTACATGACAGTCAGCCCCAACCAGACTCTGCTTGTCTTTCAAGAAGATTCAAAACAAAACAAAAGAAAGAAAGAAAGAAAGAAAGAAAGAAAGAAAGAAAGAAAGAAAGAAAGAAAGAAAGAAAAAACATTTGTAAGGCAACACAAATGTTTCCATGTACAAACTTGTAGTGCGTGTGATTGTTAGTGCATCATCGTTAATGTGAAGCGCTTGAACATGATGTGAATGGTTGTAAAACTCTGCATCTAGTGTTACACTCTTTCTTGTTGGCAGCAGCTGCTTGTTATGCTTGATTGGAAGCCACTTGTTATTAAATTTTAAAATGTGATGATCAGACTTTCTCTTTTCTACAGAGCGTGAGCAAAGTCTGGATCAGGATTGGCTGTCATGTCTGCCATAAAAAGGCACTAGAGAGACTTCAGCAAGTATTGTCTCTGACCCCGAGTCTTGCTAGCAACCTTTTTATTTAGACGTTGCTTTCCCTGTTTTTCCCCTGAAAGTCTCAGATGTGTTATGCATACTCTGGAAGCATCCAAACAGGGCACATCTCATTCAATTCATTCAGAGAGACTATCACTTTCAGAAAGGAAAGCTATCCATCAAAGCCCCAGTTCAGTCAGGCAATGGGTCAGAGCAGGAGTACCTGGTTAAGGAGCAAAGCCAGTGAGCATCGAGCATATATTAATTCTTTTTACTGGAATCAAGGCCCTTGAAAAGGTGAACATTGAAATAATTATGTGAGTGATCAAAAGAGATGCTGGGCCTGCTTGGTTCAGCTGGGAGCAGAGTGTGCTCAGCACCTCACAAAAGCAAAACAGTAGCTCACTGCATAATTAATAGACTCTGGCATTTTGAGCTTAATTGAACTGAATGTATTCTGCTGCTTTTTCACAAACAACTTTTTGCTAGAGGAAATCACAGGAGGTTTGGCATCTCACCCCACAAATTCAGCACACAGGGCTTCTCCAGACTCTTGTGCTGCTTGCTGTAAGGCTGTGCTGGCAGATTTCATGGTTGCTTGTTAAGATATCTGTAAGGTATCTGGCTGTTATGCATTACTGGAATGTATATGTCAGAGCTAGGTATTGCAGCAGGGTCCAAGTGTAGAAATTACATTTGTATAGCTGCTTAAGCTTAAAAGAAATAATACCTTCAGGATGACCTGAATCAGCACTACTAGACCCAGCTTTTGCAGGTCAACCCCAGCTTAGAAATAAACACGATTTTCCTGAGATCAACAATACCAAAAAAGAAAAAGATTTCATTGTATTGAAGGAAAAAATCTAATCTGAAAAGCAAGACAGTACAAGAGACCACAAACATAAATCCAGACAGAGCTACAGCTCTTGAAATGAGTATATTTGGGCTCAAAAATTTCAAGTGAGAGTTTTTGCTCTTAGACTCCTGGCTTAATTTGAAATCCATGCAGCACCAGGGCTGCAGAGGCTGAGCATCTGCTTTTGCAGTTTGGCAATTCTATCAAACTACTCAAACCCTTGGGCTATGCTTAGCTTTGACCTTTAAGAGACATGTCTATATATTTACAAAGCTAAGTTAAATCTCTTTGCTGGTTGTTTGGAAAGTTTTTACCCTTCCAGTGTCTGTCCCAGAAGTCACATTCAGAGGTCTTGCAAAGTCTGAAAATATTCTCTGGAACATGTTTACATTTCTTCTAGAAATCATTAAATAGCTGGGGAGAGATAATATGTCAACATGTTTTTCTAGTAATAGAAATATGTTTGTCACATCAAAAGCTTTATGTGCCGAGATCTCCATTCACAGGCACTTAAGTACTTGCTTAAGTCCATCCTTCATCAACAGAATAATTATGCAATGGCTTAACTTTGAAGTCAAAAGTGTTGAAGTGGCTGTCTAAGTGCATTGCTGAACCAGATCCTTGAATCCTGCATAATGAGCTAAGTTCAGTGGGGACGCCTCTAGGAAAAGCAGCACAAAACTTGCATAAGAATGCCTAAAAATATGAGTATCTGTGGGACCTAAATACTGTGGGGTTTATCTGAGCTATTCAGAAGTTGTGTCAGTGCACTTAGTGTGCTGTTCTGTGGGGTTTTATGACAATGACAGATGACTTTGATAGCTGTCAGTATGACATCCAGGCAGATCTGCTAAAATGTTTTCAGCGATAATGAGTGTTAAATACACTGTCCAAAACTTTGCATTTCCCTTTAGATCCAAGGGATATATCCATTCACCTTCTGAATTTTCAAATGTGAGCCACATGTTTGTAAAAAGATATGTTCTGAGTTTTGAGCTCAGGTTCACACAGTTCACTGTAAGCATATTGATTGCCCTGTTTTCACTTAGGTATGTCAATAGGATGCACAGGGCAGTTTTCTCTTGTAAGATATTTCTGCCAGGTAGCTTGTAAACAGAATAGCATTATGCTAAAGATCTCTGGTTAAAAAATTGATTACAGTATACTGGCAAAAAGGGATTCAGGAAATGGACAAAAATACTAGTATGGCTTACTGGGGATATAAGAGGTTAATATCACAATGAACATTAGCTCAGCGATGTAATGGGGCTTAGACCCAAGGACAATTCCATTTGTCATGTATCATGGCATACATCCTCTTTGCAGTGTGTTACCATTATAAATGTTAGCTGTGCATCTGTGAGATTATTGTTTAAATCATTTTATCATACTATGGCTCATAAAAGCATTCTGTGCCTAAAAACAGTCTGTGGTATCAGGAAAGGCATCTTTCAGCATCATTTTAATACAATTGCTTTGATGATATTGTAACAGGATCAGAGCTGATGCCCAAAGCTCTTTCTACCAGAATAGTTGGAGGAATATGGTGGTTTTTCACCTTAATCATAATCTCATCCTATACTGCCAACCTGGCTGCCTTCCTGACCGTGGAGAGGATGGAATCTCCCATTGATTCAGCAGACGATTTGGCAAAGCAGACCAAGATAGAGTACGGAGCAGTTAGAGATGGATCCACAATGACCTTCTTCAAGGTAAGATGGCATCAGCCAGCTCCGTGTGGTCAGACTGACCCTCCACTGATAAATGGTGAGGCAGAATCATAACATTTGAAAGGGTTAGCATAATAGGTAAATATATTATTTGCCCTGATCCATAGAGGATTCTTCAGCAGCATTAATGTAAAAGATGGGAGATTTTCCTCCAAGATATAAGGAGAAACCATCTGATGCTATACTGTTGTGAGGAGCAAACCCATGCCTTTGATGACATCTGAAGTGAATCAGGGTGTGGACCTGGGGACATTCTCCAGGTTGCTCCTCAGGGTGGGATATCAGCTTCTTCCAGCTAGCCACTTGACTAAGATCACTTCTGAAGGTCATATTTGTACAGCAATAATACTGCAAGCAGTCAAAATGCAAGTTTATTTTTCCCTTTTTTAAAATGGTCCATGGTCAATATTACACAGACTATTAATATAGGCCCACATACATATATACATGAATACATCTGTAAGTAAAAGATCATTTTCTATGCCTAATTACTTTGTAGATAACCACTTTTTTTTTCTTCCACTATTAATATTAATTACATACCAAATGGGTTAATCTCATGAAATGTCAATGTAAAAGCCAACAAGCTATAAATATAGGATATATGCACAAAAATCCTGTGACAATTAGAATTAATTAGTAGCTTCATCGGTAGTCTCGGCAGGGAAGTTAAGCACTGAATGAACCAGTGTGCTCTTCACTGTAGCATCTAAGAATGGTGTTGATAGGTAGTCAAATATTCAGTGCCTTTGAAGAGGATGAGACACTGTGGGGAAGCAGCACGTGGAGCAAAATAACACTCATGCCACACACAAACCTTCTCCCCTGCTGCTCCAGCCTGAGCTCCCTGCTCTGCTTTAACCACAAGCCCTTACATTTCCACACAAGGCAACATGCTTGCACACAACAAGGATCTTGGCTAAAGTATTTGGGTCATCTCTCAATATGAATAATGCTCATCAAGGACATTTCAATCATGTCAAGGAGCTGTCAGGGGTGAACTGCCCTGCAATGGCTCTCCTGTAGCTGAATAGAAATGTTTCCGTGCTGAGAGAAACACACAAACTACAGGATTTTTCAGAGCCTCATTATAGTCAGTTCTTGAAAAGACGAGCTGACGTTTCCGTTAAGATATGCTGGGGAACCCATCTGGAGATATTCCTGGAAACTACACAAGGCAAGTACCAGACTCTCATCAGGAATATAAGGCAGGGAAAAGCAGCTGTGCCACCTTCTGAAGGACTCCGGGAAACTCACTTGGTCTAAGAGCTCTTCACTGGCAGAAGATGGTCACTGCCATTGCTATTCTGAAAGTCAAACTCAGCATCAGAGAGAAAACTTCAAAACCTGTTGCTTCCATGCCTTTTCAGAAGAAATAGCTTCTGAATTTCAACATGAGAAGTTCAGAACAACTTTTAGAGCTGTTTACATCTTTATACTGATTTTTTTTCACCATTAATCCCTGAGGTTAAAATTTGTAGGCTTAGAAGAATGTAAGCTTTTTTAAAAAATTCAGACAAGGTAATTAAATATTTATATGCTATACATGATAACTTGTGCCTGAAATACACGAGTACACAAACACAAGTGAAAAGACACTGGTTTTTGTACAGAATGGAGATGGATTCTCTGGCAAAGTGAAGGTGACATAGTGAAAGATGCATGAAAAATGCAATTTATCACACTTGTAAACCAGTGAGATGCACAGAGTGTTATATAAAAGGTGCCATTATTTTTATTTCAGAACACCTTCAAGATCCTCACAAGATTAGGATTTCTTTACGCTGTTCAAAACTGAAAAAAAAAAATCACAGAGCAGGTATCTGTACAATAAATATGATAGATACTTGTGTATGCAAAAGGAAGACTGTGTTCTGTAAGGGCATGACATTGCCTTCCTTGAACTATAAAATATTTCACATACTACTTGAGCTAAGTAAGCACACACACACCAGTGAGAGACCTAGGAATTAGGAGAAGGCAGAGCTAAGGGTTTCTGAGCAGCAGTTACTCCTGTTTCAGTGCTGCATGTGAGTTATGGTATAGTTTAAGAAAAAGCACCTTTTCCATAATGGTTTTATAGAAGACGCCTGAAATAACTCTGCCTCTTTTGGGGGAACTGTGAAAGTCTGACCTGGTCTGGACAGTTTCTCCAGGCTGCTTCATGCTGTGACGGACTCTGGAAGCACCCCAATGCCCAGGGGTACCCCCCAACAGCCATGGCCCTGCAATTTTAGGACTGGAGGGGCTAAGCTGGGGTGAGAGGTGCTTCATAGACAGTCTTGTAACCTGAGAGTGATGGTGTGATAGTGACAGGGAAAGGGCAAGGTTAAGGATAAGGGTAAAGGAAAGGATAAGGGAAAGGGAAAGGGAAAGGGAAAGGGAAAGGGAAAGGGAAAGGGAAAGGAAGAACCAGCACAATCAGGTGTAACAGCAATAAAAATGTGCTGCAGGAGTGTAGTGCTGGGCTGAGCTGCGCTAAGAAAGGGTCATTATTTCAAATGTTTCCTATGTTGCAAGATTTGATTTATTTAAGGGCTATGCCCAGTACTTAGAGAAGTGTCAAGAGAAACAGCAGACTCTTCTAGACCAACATTTTTTAAAAGCAAAACCATGACTCTCTGGCCATTCCTCGCTATGGAGGTGAGAGCAACAAGAGTGTGCCCGTCATGTGGCAAACAAGATGCAAAGACCAGTTGAGTCTGATTTTCAGGACTATGAGAGACACACATTACAAATGGATTTTTGAAGACATCAAGTGTAGAAAAAGCTCCTGGCACAAAGCAAACTCTGGAGAGCTTTGGTTTAGAACTTTGTACTTAAATTAGCAGCAGGAAGACCCTGAAAGCTGATATTACACAATGTACCTACAGGATGGGATGCAGGTTGGAAGCCATACAAGAAATGCAAGGTGTTAGCACTGTTTTTCTTAAAACTCTATTTGCATTTACTCAAACTTACATCACTTTTTATTTACGCTTGTTTATAATGCTTCTATTAACAGTTGTATTTTTCCACTAATTTTGAATGCCTTACACTAGTATTGCCATTGTAATAGCGTCCCCAGAAAAACTGTTGCTAAAGAAGCAATATTTTCAAGAAGTTTCTGCAGTGACTATGCCTTCTAGACAGATAGTAGGGGGAATGAAAACAAAAGCAATTGAAATTATTTCTGGGAAAAAATGGAGGTCTGGCTATGAAGGAAACTCAGTCAGACTCCTCCCTGTATACAGATCCCAGATCTGGCCGTACCAGACGAAAATACCCAGAAAACAGGGCCTTGACAGTTAAGGAGTACTCCAGCGAGGGCATGAGGTTCTAGGCAGGCAAGTCAGCAGGGTCTCAGGCAGCATTCACCTTCTGTACATATGGCTAAATTTGGGAAAAGTCCAGCTGAAGGTAAGATATTTCACATCCACAAATCATGACACATACGAATTTCTCCAGACTGCTATTCTGCTCTGTTTCCAACACACCTAGAAATCTTCCATTACTTTTTTGCACCTCTGTGATAGTAGATCTTAATCTCATTTTGCAACTTTTGTCAGCTTCTACATTCTGATGTGCAGACAGGTTTCCACAGAAATCAATGAGAATTCAAAGGCCAGAATGATCTATCCTGAAAAAAATGAGAGTTGGCAAGTCGAGAAACTGAGATCTTTCTTTCAAACTCAACTGAATAAGGAATACATCCTTCCAGTAAATTCAATATCAGACTCAATCTACTGCATCAATTTATCAGCAATTTCATAAAATATTTTCAACTGAGCAGTAAAAATGGTTTCTACTTGTAAAGAACCACTTAACCATCTTCAGTTTAGTGGTATCCTGTGGCTTACCAAACTTATGTGGAATTCAGGAGACGTTCACAGGTATTGAATTTACAGATGAGGCATATTAACATTTAAAGCTCAAAGAACCAGAAAATCAGCTTCTCACAGGAATCCCCCAAACAATGGTGTTTTATAAGCACATATGGTCTCCACACAGTGAGCCTAAAATCAGCTATGTGGATATAAACCAAAGACAGGGCCCATGAAACAAGTGAAGATATATTGTCCCAAAACTGGGGAATTGTAAGTGTCTGGAGGACCTTCAACTCATATTTACCTTAAAAAGTTGATTTGTGTGTGTCTGGCTCGTGCTAGGCTGCAGCACAGAGTAGTGTGGCAACAGTTGACTTTGCTACCTCAAGACAAAATCATTTCTATTGACAGTTTCTAGTGGCCCAGCTGTCTCTAGATCTATTTTGATAATTAATCCAAAAGGAACATTGTGTTTTCAATGTTGTTTGAGAACATATAAGGAAGAGAGAGGCTTAATCATGTTAGTACTGTGCAAGAGCTCAAAGGTTTTTTGGTTTGTAAGTAGCACATCTTGAGAGTAGCAGGCATAAAGCTCCGGTATGTTCCTGAGCAGGTTCAGTTTTTCTTCTAATGCCCTCCAGCAAAGGCAGAAGAACAAATAAGGGGAGACTGGCATTGTCTTTCCCTGCAGGGTGCCCGGGTCCCTCGAGGGCTCCCACAGCATGGGCAAAGGAGCAGGGAGGAAGCCATGTTCAACACTGTGCAGTGGTGGCTGGGGCTTCTGGCATCCCTCTTCCCTATGCAGCTGGGCGTTGACACAGGACATGTACACCCTCCTCCTGGCAAACTTCCCCTTAACTTCAATGGGAGAGGGATGAAGTCCTTAAGTCTCATTGCAGTGGAAAGTAGAAAGCAGAGGTTTGCTTAGAAGCCACTTTGGGTTTGTCTCTCAAGCTTTATCCTTGAAGCATATGACTTCTAGGCAAGTGATATCAATACAAAAGAGCCAGTACTTTATTCATCATCAGGATTTTTGAGTTGCATGTTTGCTCTGACAGGTAGAAGCACTGCTTCTGAGTACAACAGTATCCAGCTACTCTAATTTAGGCGGGTTGTGTGCTGTAATCCATGTAACAGCATTAGCCCAAAAACTTCAAAATACTTCACAGTCATGCCAGTAATGAAGTTTCTGGCACTACAGAGGAAGTGAAAAAAGAGATTCCTCAACATAGAGCACAGTAAGAGAAAAAGATTGTGGGAAAGAAAACTCTGCTACCAATTCTTTTTCATCCAAGATGTGCTACTGGCATCTGTCAAACCAAAAGGCTGAGGAATATTTTACAAGTGTAACTTGGATGCTGGTGTGATTCTGTGTCTTTGTTTTCCCTTCCTAGAAATCCAAAATATCAACATATGAGAAGATGTGGGCATTCATGAGCAGCAGGCAGCAGACAGCACTGGTAAAGAACAATGACGAGGGAATCCAACGTGTGCTCACAACAGACTATGCACTGCTAATGGAGTCAACCAGCATAGAGTATGTGACTCAGAGAAACTGCAATCTCACCCAGATCGGGGGGCTCATTGATTCAAAAGGCTACGGCGTGGGAACCCCTATCGGTAAGATGCTTTCCAGCACAGGTGTTGCAGAGCACACCCAGCAATGTCCCCTTCAGAAGTTTAGATGATCATTTCAATCTTGTCCTAGTCTTTTAGAAACCTTTCTCATCAAAACAGACCCGGGGAGCCTCCTTTTAGGTAAAAAATCTACTGTTGCCCTGCCTATCTGCAAGCAGCCTCTGCAAGCATGAGAAAATATAGCAGTGCAGGCTACATCTACAGAATGAGGTTGAGGGACCTTCTTGCCTTCTGGAACATTCCTTTCATGGCAAACCATGTATGCTGTGTGCTACTCAAGGTGCAAGTTGCTCTACCGAAATTCAGTCTAGTTTGAGAAATCAGGTAATGTCTCTGGGAAAATGGAAGCTGGCAGGGTATGTCCAATGTGTGCATCCTAAAGAAAGCTGCATGAAAGGAGATGTATTTCTGATCTTTTCATGACCTCAGAACAACATAAAAGAACAACAAGAAGCAATTGCAAAATTCTACATCAGCATCAGAGATTTCAGTGTTTTGAGCCAAACAGTCTTAAGACTCCTCGGTCTCTGTGAACTCTTCCCAGTAGACATTTTTTATCCTGTGTCCTTTTCAAGATTCTTTGGAAAATTAGAAAGTGTGTCAGCTTTTCGTGCTGTGTTCTTGTGAATAATTGACACTGGGTAGCCAGATCTCTTTCCTGTATAATATACTTCTCCATACTGCTCACATATGCATTTACCATGTCACGCTCAGTTAATAGCTATGCAGTTTTATTGTCTTCAGGGAAATTATTCAAATAAAAATCAGTTTACACAGATATAGCAGGTGAAGTATTTGGTCCATTAGTTGCTTGGTAGACCAGATATGAATAAGGGAGAAACACCACTGCACTTTGAACTGTGATTCTTTATGTTACCGAGTACCTCAAACAGAGGTCATATAGATAATATTTCAAATATATTTTTCCACTGGCTATGCGAAAACAGCCTTCTTACCCTGAGGAAAATGATACAACAGCTAAAATCCCAAATAAAGGCAATTGTACAGAAAGAGTTTCAATGCTGTTATAAAGATGCCACACTTTAAACCAAGAACAATGAAGGAATAATTGGAACAGATGGCAATCCTCAGAAAGAGTGCATCCATCGGAAATACAGCTGTGAAATATATTTATAAGATGTTTCTTGTATGATAAATGTGTGTAATTTTTTTTCTTAAGGAAACCCAGCAAAATTCAGGGGAATAGAAATCTCCAAGCACCGTGGAATAATTCAGTGTCACCCGGCATCTTAAATTCTTAAACAATTGATTTCATAAACAAGATAGGCCATGGAGATCTTAACTGGTTTGCATTCATTCCTTCAGGAGAATGCACAACTACATGGCTAGGGCTTGTGGCAAAAAAGTATACCTCTCACTCTGAAATTTCCAGTGAATGAGCTGAGTATCGTCACTATGTGGCTCCCAAAGAAACTAGAAGGAGAATTTGCAAAATTCTATGAGTACAATAATGTACTATTTCATTGGGGCATCTTCTGCAAGTACAAAACTGCAGATATAGGCTGTCTTCCTACTTCTTTGTGCTGAGTTAGGATAAAGAAAATTTAGGCATATCACCAAACATCTCCATTTATGTTTAGTATGGAGCTGATGGTTCACAGGGAGGAGGGCTTTTGTCAGATTCTTGGCAAAGACCATTACTAATGAAAAATCTACAGCAATGGTTGCTGATGAACTTGATGCATACTGGAAGTATGGCTATAAAAAAGGCACCTCTAAGCAAAAACTATGCAAAATGTCACCCTAGGAGAAAGCCAGTTGATGAAAGCAGCATTATTATATATGTCAAGACAGGTATTAATTCCAGTATCACAGCCAATGCTGATGCTGGTAATTTTAACACTAAAGCTATTACCAGTTACTTGGGAGACTGCTAAGAAAGTAGATAGATGCATTTCTTGGCCTGAGAGGTAGGTTGTTAATAGCTCAGAGGCCATAAATGATATGCTGAATATTCAGAAGGGTGCTGAGATGGATTTGTGTGTGGTTTTAGTTCCCACCAATAAAACATCACCAGTTCAACACTCCAGGCACACTTGACAAACTTTAAAAACACGCATAGAAATATAGATTTACCTGTTATCCTCAAGATGAATTGTGATAATCCTGCTGGCGATATAAACATCACAAGAAAGAATGAACATCACCACAAATCCTGCATTATAATTCAGGCTGCTTCTCTTTATCTAACAGCTATGTTCTTTCAGACAAGGGAAAATAGATGAGTCCTACAATTTAATAGACTCCCGGGCAACAAACCTCTCTTAAGGTAGAAACAATTCTGTTTTTTCTTCTGAGAGGCATTGTTGTTTTCAGTGGTAATAATTCACTTCTCCATGTAAAGAGTTTTGAAGGTGTTTCTGTTTTGTTTTCTGTTGTGCTTATTTTTAGTTCTTTAATAGCATGCATAGAAATCATCTCTTCTTACAGCAGGCGTATTTTCCTTCAAAGCTGGCTACCTCAAGCAGTGGCTGCTGATCACTGCCTTCCCAGATGGACTTTGTATAATCTGACACATGTCTCTTGGCATCTGTGGTCACAGTATGCCCTAACACTGGCAGTAAGATACACTGAAAAACAGCTGAGTATTGGCACAACAAATGAAGAACTGCAATGTTTTTCATGCTGGTTTTCCTCAGACAATATTGTGGGCTAAAGGAAATAAAAAGCAGAGAGGGCATTTGTATTCATAGTACAATTATTTTTAATAACATCCTGCTTGGCAATGTAAGAAAGAAAACTGTAGCTGTGAGACCAAATTTCAAAGAATATTTAGATTCAAGGTACAAAATGGTGTCTAGTGAAATTTTTCTTAAGTGGTCATGTCTATGTGTAACAAGCTATCACCAAAATTCTGACACGAGTGCTGTCCTATAAGTTTTTTTACCTTGATTGGATTGAGAATTGCAACTGCTTTAATTTGCAGCAGAATGTGATTTTTGTTGCAATTACACCTTAAGAAGATATTCTTATTGATGTACTAGAGTAGAGGAAAGGATGGATGATAATCAGCTACATGGACAAAGGACGGTGACACTGTATTTCAGTCCAGATACAATATACTTCCAGCTGTAGGTAGTCCAGCATGTCAGGATTTGGGGGCATTTATATGCCTTTAGAGCCAAACAGCCTTTCTTGTAACCCTTTACTGCTTGCTTTCATAAAACCATTGCCCCATAAAGAAAAGTCTCTCTCACAATGCCAAAACCAACTTCCACTTGTCTATTATAATTAATAACAGGATTGCTGCTGTTATTGTTGATAACTTCAGCTTCTGGCAACATAGGAAAAGATAATTGGTAGCAATTTCCTTTAACTAGGCACTGCTCCAGAAGCAGGGCCTTTAGGGCTACAGACTTGTGCTTCTGCAACAGCAGAAGTTGGCTGAAGGGACTTACAGGCGGCAGAGATTTTGGAAGATGGAAAGCCAGAGCAGAGCGCATGAGAGGCAAATCTAAACAGATTGAACTGTCCAACGTGACCCCACTAATTGCCAGATACTGTACAGGCCCATTAAATGCCGCTGAGCCTGAAGACACATCATTTAGCAAACTGTTGGACTACAAATAAAGAGCATGAAATGATTTCCATTTTTAGCTTGCAGTGCCAATATTGGTGCAAGTCACAGAAAAAAAGGCTCAGTCACCTTGTGTTCTTATAAATTGTAAGGTAACTAAAATAGAGTTTCCTTGTGCAGGTATAAATGAGGAGAAAATGTATCTCGATGACGGTGGGTTTTTCTTAAACAGGTACTTATTTTACATGTGGTAGGAAAAATAGACAGATGTTAAAGTAAATATAAGAGATGCAAAGCAGAAAGTCTCAAAGGATGCTCAAAGCAATATTCAAACATAATACAGAGGAATTACTTAGCAAGAAAACCCAAAGTCAAGGCTTAAATAAACCTCTGTAGGAGACCACAGAAATTATAATGAATTTTCAAACAAATAACCACATCAAAGGAACCTTTTGCTTTCCAGTCCCCAGGGCAGGTACCAACAGATAGTCCTCTTCCTCCTTGTAGTAAAAGAGAAACTAAGACATTCTAGCTGGAATTAATCAATCTTGTGATAAGGGAACACTTTTGCTTCAGAAAGCAAGAGCTTGCTCCCTCTGTGCCTTCACTTTGCTGCAACCAGCACTGACAGGTCTTGCTTTCACCTTGCAGGGTCTCCTTACAGAGACAAGATCACCATTGCCATCCTCCAGCTCCAGGAGGAGGGAAAGTTGCACATGATGAAGGAGAAGTGGTGGAGAGGCAACGGCTGCCCTGAGGAGGACAGCAAAGAAGCCAGTGCTCTTGGGGTGGAGAATATTGGGGGCATCTTCATAGTGCTCGCTGCAGGGCTTGTTCTTTCAGTGTTTGTAGCCATTGGTGAATTTATATATAAATCAAGGAAAAACAGTGATATTGAGCAGGTGAGTCATCCATTTACAGCTTGCTTATGTTTCTGGGAGGCTGAGGTTTGTGGATCTGGAGGTGACTCCATTATACATTTCTTTGCTGGAGTGCAGATTTTGTATTGCTGAACTCTCATCATGTTTTTCTGGCACTAAAGACAAATAATTTATTAATAAGAACAGGGAAGTACCTCACCCACAGTCCAATTAGCTCTCCTTATTATGGTAATGCAGAATGAGAGCAATTAATTTCTCAAACAGTTTCTGCTTGATCTTTAAGGTTTAAAGTATAAATTACACTGGAAAGGATTAAAACACAACTGGATTTTTTTTTTTAATGTGGCATTAACATCAGCCATTTGAGTAACAATAAGAATGTACTTCCAAGTCCCCAGGTGTAATTTTTCTCTCACTCTAGAAAGCATGCACTTCAAAGCAGGGAGACCTACTGAAAGGTGATGAATGCCACAGTAAAGTAAGATTATGGAGCCAAAGAAATTCTGGTTATAGCTCCACTGAAGCTTAATGAGCAATTTAAAAGGGCAAAGGGAAAACAAAGGAAATGTTTTGTATAAATCATGCCTTGAGTATTACAGCAGTTTGTGAGATAGAATCAATCATTAAAATAGAGTGTAAACAACCATTTACCGAACCACCAGCCACTGTAAAATAAACAAGGCATGAGCAGCAACTTGGAGTCTGTTCTTGAAGTTGTCTACCAGCCCTCTTCCTCTGGCTGCCTTCCCTGGTGCCAGGTTGGTTCTGGCCATGTCCTAGACCCTGATGTGGCCCCGCTTGGACTAACTGCTATACCTGCCCTGATCCTTTCCACTTCAACAGGACTTACTGTAAGGACAAGGGTCACATTACACAGAAGGATCAGTAGCCCCTATTGCCATCACTAAGAGGTATCACCTAACTTCAGGTTTCTAGACATGAGGCATCTACTTCAAAGTGAGTTGTTTAAGCTCATTTTGCACTTTCATATGGGAAAGACGGGAGCTTTTCCATGGGCAATTCATCCTCTTCATCCAAGGTGTAATCCTGCAAGGCTACTGACATAAGTCCCAGAAAAGACTGTCAAGAAAAATAACCTTAACAAAGGCAGTAAGGATGAGTGGAAGGAGAAGGAGAACATTTTTAACTCGGTCTCAGAGGTGCAGTTTACACACTCAGTGGTGCTGGGATGTGAGAGGGATTGACACCTGAGAAAAAACAAGCAATCAGGGTTGTAGGCCTTAGGAGGACAATATCTGGTTTTGGATAAATCACTTGTGTCTCCTTGCTGCTGGTAAGGGATCACCTTACACTAGTGCTATATTCTTGCTGTTTAGATAGCTGAAAGGGAGTGAACTGAATATTACCATGCCTCTTCATTTTTCAAACGGCACTTGGTGTTATTTTGGGTCCATGACACCTAATGCCAATGTCAGTGAACGTGGTCCTCACAGTGTCCTGCAGGAGTAGGCAGCTCCTGACTGTGCTTACATGTCCACATGTGCCTGAGCGGACCCCAGTTGAAGGTAATGGCACTGCTTACGAATAACAGACACAGCTCATGTGGAGCAATTTTGCAGGCCTTATTTATCAAAGCGTCCCTGGTTTTGAATAAGTCAGAGATAAAGGATGAATGTATTTTGCACATAATGCAACTTTCTGATTAGCATTTTAACCCTATAGAACAGTTTTAGCACAAAATGCATAAAGGATGTATCGATACCTTTGTTTTATTCATGTCTTGGGAGATCTTTTGTTAAAATATGTTTTGGAGAACAGTTGCACTTAATTAAAATGTTTAGTATAAATGGAAACTATTCAGGAATCTGGGAAAGGCAACACATTCCCGAAGTCATAATTAAAGTAGACCTAAAGCTTTACATCATGAGGTAGTGTTAATTTACTTAGCAATGAGTTGGGTGAATAGTATAGTATTCAGAGATAAATATACCATTTCTGAAACTGTACTACTGTTTCACAGAAATGTGTTGCTTATTATAGGCAGTCTCTTAATAATTAAAATCTTTTAGTGAGATAATGTGCTAACATTATACTTCTTTTTCATTTTACAGAAAGTAGAATACCAACAATTCCAATTTCTTTTATTGTGTTTTATTTTTATTCTGGTGAAAAAAGAAGCTTAGATGAAAAGTGCTATACAGTGTATATTATCATTAAGCTAATCTAAAGTATGAGTCAAATGCAATCTATGACTTTTCTGTTTCCATAAATAGAATCTCTTTTGCTTGAAATAGCTTTTGAATCTCATTCTCATGTTTGTTTTTAATTTTACTTCTTTATTTATTTTCTCCATTTTTCTTCTCTTGCATGCAAGGCCTTTTGTTTCTTTTACGGACTGCAATGTAAGCAAACCCATCCATCCAACTCCACCTCTGGCACCACCTTATCTACGGAGTTAGACTGTGGCAAGTTAATCCGAGAGGAGCGAGGGATTCGAACACAGCCCTCAATTCACACTGTATAGTCAGGAAAGAAAAAAGGTGTGTCCGATGGAAAGCATTAAACTTAAACAGAGCACATAATGGCAAAGGTTGTACTCACCAACACATAGTTAATGACTTCAAAGTGCCTCTTGCTTCAGCAGGAGATAAGCTTATCTCACACAAATTGTCAAAGTCCTGGAAATTTGGGCAGTTTAAATGCATATCACAGAAAATAATTACACCTACAGTGAAGAGCGAGTGCAATAGACTGTAGTAGATTTTAAGAATTATCACAGTCTCTATGTAAAATTGTCATCATGTCATTTCATGGGGTAATTCACCATTTTCAGGTAAGAAAAATTATTTACCTCTTTTTCATCTCCTACCAAACCTGAGTAAACCAATGGCAATCTCATTACTAAAAGCATGGGGAAATGTTTTGCTTGGTCTTTGCTGAAACATTCAGCAAGTAGGCCAGGAAGTTCTTTATAAACCTCAGAAAATAACCTGCAGGGCTCCATTAACTTTCTGAACCCCTATTATAAGCAGCCAGAGATTTTTAGCTGGCATATCTTATTCCCAGTGTCAATATTTAATGAATTTTAATTTGTCTATTTAAAATTCATTAGCCAAAGCCTCCAAGTAACTATCATAGCAAAAATCATATCTATCAGTTAAATTTTATGCCATGTAATGATTAACATTTAAGAACATCTTCAACAAAAGCACCCTCAGGCACCCCAGTATATACCTTTCACAGAATAACTAAGTCAGCTTGAGCAATTCATGATGTTCACTATTTTAAGGCTTAGTAACATAGAAAAACTCCGTTATGGCAAAATCAGGATATCAATTTATATCAAACAATAAAGCCTTAGCATTGCTTTGCATATTGAAATGCACAAGGAAACTTTTGTGTAGGAGGTTGATACTGGATGCTTTTTATACCCTGGAAGGATAACAGTTTGATTTCCTCTAGTCTTCAGCTAGTCTGGGGGCTGTCAGGGTAGGAGACAACAGACTGGATCTGTTGTTGCCACCAAGAAACATGTGACAACAATTTGAGATACACAAAAATGTATAGAAATTCTAGCTTATAGAGTGTCATAAACTGTGGCAAACAACCATGTTTTCAAGACCTGATTGCCTTTTATCTGTATTTTATTATATTCCATCTTACCACCAGTTTCACCAATTCATTTCCCGGCCCTCATACGTACTTTATGTTTTCTTGCCTGCTGCAGTTCCTCCTCATCAAACAAGTTAATGATGGATTTTATTGAGGGGCCATTTCTGGACTCTACTGCAATTACAAAACTTGTTAAAGTGAGTGCCTTCACACTCGATCACCAATGTGCTGCAGCAAAACTCTTTTCTCCTCTTGAATTGTTTCTTTCATACCTGGCTCCCAAGAAAAGCCAGAGTATACAGTGACCTATGTTTGCCTTCTGTTTATGTTACAATTTTTAGTCAGCATTATGTTTGCTGGCAGGAGTCTTAAGTATTTTTTGTGGTGAAGATGAACTGCTCATAGCTAGGCTATACCAATTCTTCTCTCCCGGTGCTCTTCTGTGTATGTGAGTGTTTATGCTCCACTCCAGAAGCTGCAAGAAATTGTCTTGCTCAAAGTGGCATTTTAACTTGTTTGAATAGGGCCTTGAAAGCTTCGGTTCTTCATAAAATGAGCCTTCTTACCAGCAAAGACCCAAATTAGATCTTCTGTATCCCTGATTTAAGAAAGCACTTTTGTTTGCAGTTTCCCAGTAGAAAAGTCTTAAAACTAATTAAATTCAGCCTCTTTCAGCTCTCAGAGGAGAAGAAAAATTCCTAATGTGTTTATTTTCATCATCTCTCCACACAAGAAATCCTTTGGGTTGCAGCTTGGACCAGTATTTTAATCATTTTTTATATGAATGCAGAATCCAAAGATTTTCTGTTACTTTTGGGTAAACATTTTTGTATCTGTCAAGGAAACAGCCTCGTTGTTAGTAGCAGTCATCTTTTCCCTGTGTCTAGCTGATCCCACAGACAACTTCACAAACTTCGTCTTGCCTGTGGGAATGACAAAGCAGCTCCTCTTTTCCCTAATGGAGCTTCATATTTAGCTTCAAAAAGAGTTATTAAAAAGCCTTACTTGCAACTTAGCAGCTATGCCAGTAGCTGAGACAGCGAAGAGCTGGCATGCCATCCAAGTGCTGACAAATCTATGCTTGCAAAGGCAGTTTTTGCAAGGTTTGCCACGGCTCCAGGAAAAGGCAGGTGCCTTTAGGTTAACAGCAAGGCTTAAGCATGCCCAGATGCCCAGAGCATCTCCCATGAAGTGCATGGCACCTGGGAGGACTCCTACATAGACAAAATATGCTTCAAGAAGATGTGTTAAAGCATTCAAAAATTTTTATCAGCACTCTAAATTTCTATGACTGCTATACTTCAAAATTTGGCCACAAAAAAATATTCTGTTCACATATGCAGATGGTCACCATTGCATTTTCCTGACTTGCAGCCTTGTAAGTGCATCCAGGACTCAACAATCAAACTTTCTCAGATGTGTGTCAGTGTGGGGACCTTGCTGTGCAATCAGCACAGAGCCAGCAACTCTGCCTGTGATAGATGAGCAGACTCCATCAGTTCTGGTGCTCTGGTACCAGTAAAGAATAGGCAGAGCTATCTGGGGAGAAAAATGTCTGTAAGCATCCCCTTTTGTGTTTTTATATTAATTTTTGCTTTGTTGTTGCCAAATTTTACTCAGAACTCCCAAAATATTCAAAGTAATAAGTGCTTGCAAAAAATGGCATATGATTTGACACACTGAAGCCACCTACCACTGAAAGCAAAGGGGCTGTGAACAAAAGTAGTCCCAAGCCATTGCCAGCTTTATTTGGCTGGCATCAATGTGTCTTCCTTTATTTAGTGGCAGTTCCTGCCCTTGTCAAAAAGCCTGCAAATCAATTAGACAAGGGCAAAGTGTGAGAAAGGATAAGACATGAGAAGAATGAGAGGAGCAAAGGCAATACAATCACCATTTCAGAGAGCCAGGCGGTGGGTGGATTAACAACACACCTGCACCATGGAACTAGACCAAGCATAGAAATAACGCTTTCCACAACTAGATTGATATTTCCTCAAAGTACTGCCATGGTATTGTGTGCTTGTGCCATCTCTCTTCAATCAAAATCTTGAAGTTTCACATCTGTAGCTCTTTAGAAACAAAGGAGCAGAAGAAGGAGGAGGAGGAGAGAGAACTCTCCTATCTCAGTGAGGTTCTTGCAAAATAGATCTCTATGAAGTTGTCAGGTCTCCAAATTCCTGCCCTTCAACAAACATCAGTTTGAGCCCCTCCATTTTCAGGACATAATCCCATGTGCAAACATAACTGTGACCATCTGTGCCTTCACTGAGCAAGCCCATTTGTGTTCAGATGATTTGGGACATCAGCAAGTAGTTTTACTGATTTTTTTTTCTTGTAAAGAAGAACCTGAAGAAGAGTTTATATAACTGAGGAAGAGCTAAAATGATCCATGTATTATTGTCATACTGTTTTGACAATCACTGTTCAATAGACTCTGACAGTTCAAAAGACTTAATTTAGTGATCTTCTCATGCAATTAGCCATCAGTGACAGAATACTCAAACAGATTCTTAATGTGCCTCAACAACAGTTTGCTTGCTAGGAGAAAGTATTTTGGATATTTTTCCTCCAGTGCACTAGGCACAAGCAAATCACTTTTCTCTCAATAGAAGACATATGCCAGTGTC
>VYZX01024576.1:0-47715 GCA_013401335.1 Brachypteracias leptosomus
ATCACTGTTGATACAAGAGTGGCATGAAACAAGTGAAGTGTATATAAGCAAAATGACACCACGTGCAAGTCCTACAACCCAAAGATGGCCAAGCTCACTCTGCTCACCGGTAAGTCCTGCTGCATGATTTCACCTTCCTCCTTTCTGATGAGTATTTGGGGATGTTTCGCAATATTGGGTGGTTATACAAGAGGTTTGGTGGAGTTCAAGATGTTTCACTCTCCTCTGAAAAAAACCCATAGTGATTAGTTTCAGGAGACAAAGTTGTATTTTTCAGTACTACTCATAGAGATATTCTGTTCTTTAAAAATGAATAGTATTTGTTGCTAATTGAAATTGAAACATGTTTCCTGATCACAAAACCCATGAAGAAAAACAAAATCCAGCATTTTGAAATCAGTGCTTCTACATGAAATCATTCTGCAAATGGTTCCTTTTTCCATATGCCTGCTCCACTGACCCATGCTTGAGAAACCACAACCTCCTGAGTTTTTTCAAGAAAATACAACAATCTCAAGATAATTCAGAGGAGGTTTTGAGGAAATATGATTTGTCTGGGGTGCAGGTTATATTGGGATCAGTCCAGTGCTGCATGACACCTTTATGTTGCTCAGCTCAAAGACTAACCCACACTCTTTCCTTTGAAGGTCTGGTCCTGCTGCTGAACGCACAGATAGGTGAGTGTTTGCTTTCCACCAAGCCAGTGTGAGCATGGGCACAGAGGGGCAGGTCAAACAGGAGCCCAGCAAACACCCCGAGAGCCTCCCCCCAACCGGGCACTCACCAGACAGCCCTGAGCCTTGGGGCAGCCAAGGGGAAAGATCCCTCTGGGGAACAGACCCAGCCCTCAGCAACCCCTCACTCATCAGCTCAAGAGCCTCCCAGACCAACTCAGCTACTGCAGCAAAGCAGCAGGGAAAGAAATCCATTCTTAGCCCTGGGGAGCCAGTTCCCAGGGGGAAAACCAACCCTGCTGCCCTTCACAGACATCTCCCCTCTGCTCTCTTCTCTCCTGACCCCAGCTCCTCTCTCTCCACAGGCTCTGCCTATGTGCTCTCATGTTACTTCACCAACTGGGCCCAGTACAGGCCTGGAGTGGGGAAATACATGCCTGAGGACATCGACCCCTGTCTGTGCACTCACCTGCTCTATGCCTTTGCGGGGATGTCCAACAATAAGATCACAACCTACGAGTGGAACGACGAGACCCTTTACAAATCCTTCAACGGCCTCAAGAACCAGTACGTGCCGAGAGCAAAGGGCAGCCCTGGCTCTCCATGGGCTCCTGCCCCATTAGTCCCTCTCTCTACCCTGCACAGGGGCAGAATAATCCATGGTTGAGGGATGTCAAGGAGAAGAGGCAGATGGTGATGGGCAGGGCAGGGATGGCTGACAGCACAGGGCCTCGGAGGACGGTGACTCAATGAGCTCTGGGACTTGCTCTTTGGGTTTCACATCAAGAGATCACAGAACACAAAGGCAGCTCCACCAGACACTTCACAGAAAACCAAGAGAACTTTGCTTCATACTTTGGTCTCTTGTGCACTAAGACTCAACCATTCCCTGTAGTGAAACATCTTCTTGTTCCTCCCTCTGCAGGAACAAAAACCTGAAGACCCTGCTCTCTATCGGAGGATGGAATTTTGGGACAGACAAGTAAGTTCACACCATCTCCTTCCTGTAATGGCACCCTAGAAATGGACTGAGAAAGGAGAAAGCACCAACCAAACCCAATCCTTTTCTGCTCTCTATCTCTAGGTTCACCACAATGGTCTCCACTCCCCAGAACCGCCAGACCTTCATCAAGTCTGTCATCAAATTCCTGCGCCAGTATCAGTTTGATGGGCTCGACCTTGACTGGGAATACCCTGGCTCCAGGGGCAGCCCAGCCCAGGACAAGGGGCTCTTCACTGTCCTACTTAAGGTGGGTTGAAACAAGAGGCTTTTATCAAGCCCTCGGCCCTGCACAGCTCCAAATGTGAAGTATCAACCCAGAATGTCCACACTGAGTCCTATTTCTTGGCATTCATTAGGAAATGGTGGCAGCCTTTGAGGAGGAAGCCAAACAGGTCAACAAGCCCCGTCTCATGGTCACTGCTGCTGTTGGTGCAGGACTTCCCACCATCCAGGCTGGCTACCAGATTGCTGAGATTAGCAAGTGAGTAGTAACCCCTCAGTTGTGTGGTGTGAAGGGAACCTTGGCCGTTATCTGGCAGAAACCAACCCCATGGCCTGAGGGGTCTCTGCTCTTTGGTGCAAGGCAAGAACTTTAGGAGAGTGGAGCTTGTTGGGTGGGGAGGGGACACTTCAGGAGGTAAGCGTAAGGACAGGCTGGCTCCTGCCACCCATTGCCATTGGGGACCATCTCTTGGTTCCCAGAATATCAGTGCAGTTCCCACTCTGCCTTCACCTCTGACTCCCTCCTACAGAGGAGAGAATTGGCTCCAGCACTTAAAATGCCAGCTCAAAAAAGATCTCAAAGAACCCAGATTTGCAGAATGTGGGGACATGCCCAGGGACGTGGTGGGGTCAACACCAGCACTGAAGGAACAATCAGGTCTTGGTGACTGAGCAGAGCAGGAGATAGACACAAGCAATGTTCTCCACAGGTACCTGGACTACATCCACGTGATGACTTATGACTTCCATGGCTCCTGGGATACAACCACTGGGGAGAACAGCCCTCTCTACAAGGGCCCAACTGACACTGGGGACTACATCTACTTCAATGTGGTGAGTGTATTTTGTGTGACTGTGTCACACATCTCAGGCCTGTGGTCACCACAGCGAGGAGAAGGTCAGAAATTCCTCATCCTGCCTTACAAAGCCTGGCACAGCCTTGACCACTCATCTTTTCTTACAGGATTATGCTATGAATTACTGGAAGAGCAACGGTGCCCCAGGTGAGAAGCTGGTTGTTGGGTTCCCAACCTATGGAAATACCTTCACCCTGAAAAACCCATCTGAACATGGGCTTGGGGCACCAGCATCAGGACCTGGCCCAGCTGGACGTTACACAGAGGAGGCTGGGACACTGGCTTACTATGAGGTAGGTGGATTCTACACACATTAATTTTTAAATTCATTTTAAGGAAGGCTCCCATAGAGCTTTCTGAATAGCAACCTCAGGTTCAAAACTGTCCAGAGAATTGCAGAGGAAAGTTAAAAAAGGAAAGAGAATCTTATTAAACAAATATCTTATTAAAAAAATAAATATCACTACACACTTTAGCAGGAAGGGTTTGACACAGAGGAACAGGCCTTCCTGAAACATAAAGATGATTCCCCCAGAATATAAGAGAAATACTGATGTTATTTCTAGTGCCCATGAGTAGGAGGGGATGTTACACTTCAGCTTTTCCTGGTGGTATCTAACGTGGCTAAGTAAGTCCTGGAGCACCTTGAGCTCTTTTCTGAAAAGCTAAGACTGACTGACTTATTCTCAGGAACCAGATGAATGACACAAAGTAGAGAATTAAGTCAAGGTAGTGGCAGAGCTGGGACTCCTCTCCCTTTTTGTATGATACTCAGGAAAATTCCACCTCTTGCTCCTTCTCCCTAGATCTGCAGTCTCTTGAGTTCTGGAGGCACCGAGGTCTGGGATGCCCCCCAGGACGTGCCCTACGCCTACAAGGGCAGCGAATGGGTTGGCTATGACAACATCAAGAGCTTCAGCATCAAGGTATGGAGGGATGGGTGGCTGTGCTAAGAAGAAGATAGGAGGCCACTTGCAGTAGCAGGTCCTGGGACTAACTGGGATTTCTTCCCTGGCTCTGAACAGGTTGACTGGCTGAAGAAGAACAACTTTGGAGGTGCAATGGTTTGGGCCATTGATCTGGATGACTTCACTGGCACCTTCTGCAAGGAAGGCAAATACCCCCTGATCAACACCCTCAAGAAAGGTCTTGGTCTGGACAGTGGTGGTGAGTAGCTTGAGCACTGTCTGCTTCTTGAAGGGGACTCCCTGGCTCGCTGCTGATACAGAGCTCCAGGGGCACAGGGACCTTTATCTTGGGGGTCTTGGTGGACAAAGTCCTTCTGTGGGAGCCGCAAGTAGAGATTGCCCTGAAAGATCTCTGTGCTCTATATCCCTGGCATAAAAGAGGGAGATTGTACCTTGGACCTGGCTCCAGATGGTTCAGAGGCCTGGTGTGAGCCAGGTCAGATTTTGGGGAACCTTCTTTGATACCTGACCCCACCACTAAAGGGCTATGGAGGGAGGGCAGGGCTGGGACACTGGTAACCCCAAAATAAACCCTTTCCTGCTCTCCTTCCAGACTGTGTGCCTCCAGCTGAGCCCAACCCTCCCGTCACTCCAACTTCCTCTACACCTGGAAGTGGCAGCGGGGGCTCGGGTGGTGACACTGGTGGCTCTGGTGGCACTAGTGACTTCTGTGCTGGCAAGAGCAATGGCATCTATGCAGATCCAACCGACAAGAGCATCTTCTACAACTGTGTCAATGGCCAGACCTTTGTGGAGAGGTGTGACAATGGCCTCGTCTTTGACCCCAGCTGCTCCTGCTGCAACTGGCCATGAAGACACCAAAGCTTCCAGCAAAGACCCCCCTGCTCTAATCACATGAGATAAGAACGATTCAATAAAGAGCTCTGCAAAAGCAACAACCCTCACGGTGTCACCTCATCGTGCTCTCAATGTTTTGATGCTCCCCAATTCTCTTCTGATTCTCATACTTCTGCTCAGGGAAGGAAGAATCCACAAGCTGGACTTGATTCTGAAAGGGCATTTTTGAGGGTTTCTCACTGCCCTGCCTCGACAGACAGACACAGGGAAAAGACAGAGAGCAGACAACAGGGCAGAGCAGCCTGTGCCAGAGAGAGATCACAGGAAGGGTCCTCCCAGCACATCCAGGGGCTCTCCAACTACAGCGTGTGACCAGCAGCTCCTCCAAGTGGGAGCCAGCACAGCACAATCCCTGGGGAGTCATTAATCCTTCTCTTTTCCCCTGCCCCCTCCAGGCTCTGCCATTCCCAGTGTTCCCTCCAGTTCCCCTGCTCTGTGTCTATAGCAACTGGAGCACACACACACTCCCAGTGCCTGGCAGGGCAGCATGGCAGCAGAGTGGGAGCTGAGAGGTGAGCCAGCAAGGGGGGGGCACCCAGGGGGGCTGTGGGCACAAGAACTTTCCTTCTCATGCAGCTTCCCAGTGGCATCAGCCTTCCACACAACCAGGCTGCTCTTTGCTCAGGCTGGGGAAAAAAAAAGCCTTTGTGGCAGGAGGGAACAGGCATGCAAAGGGCAGATCCCTCATAACCATCCAAGGCAGGAGAAATCCCCACCAAGAAGAGTGGTCAGGCACTGGGACAGGCTGCCCAGGGAGGCGCTGGAGTCACCAGCCCTGGAGGGGTGCAACAAAGGAGTAGATGTGGGGCTTTGGGATATGGTCTGGGGGTCAGGGAGATGTTGGACAAAGGTTGGACTTGCTGATCCTGGAGGTCTTTTCCAACCTGAATGATTCTATGATTCTGTAAGGGGATTGCTGGCCTCAGGCAGAGAGCAGCAGAAGGAACAAAAGCAGCAAGTGGTCATTGCACTGGTGGCTTTCCCCTCTCCTGGTCTCACAGATGTGCAGAAGAGGATCTCATTTGGGTCGTGTCAAGAGAGGAAAATGTTCCCTCTCCACCAGGCCCCAGACAGGCTGGGGATCCAGCTGGTGGCCATCAGGGGACACCCTTCTCTTGGGCCAGGCTGCTACCTCAGCCAAGAGGTAAGTTGTTCAGAGCTTTTCCTTCACAGAAGGGACAGGGGTTCAGGAGGAACACAACCATGGCCAGCTGGACACAGAGTCCCCCACACCTGCCCTGCAAACTCACTGTGCAAGTCTCCACATATACTTAGAAAAAGAATTTCCCCTCCCCTTCCAAACCTACCAGTCCTCAAAGCTCCAGCTGCCAGAGTTCTACTGTAGTGAGAAATTAGAATTTATAGCAGCAACACCTGCTGCTCATGCACTCCTGCCCTCCCCTTGATGCAAATGGTCTTAAAAATGTCAGTAAGACACTTCTGCTTTTGAATCACAGAGAAACAGCCTCAGACACTCTCTGGAAAACAAACCCCTGAGCAAGAAAGGCTACGTGATAGGAGCAAGAACTGCCCAACGTTTCCTACCAGAGCCACAGGTGAGGAAATACACCCCAGAGCTGCAGCTTTGCAAGAATTTTAGGCTGCTCCTAACTTAGTATCAGCTTCACTCCCATTTGTGGGGCTGCCTCCAGCTTAATCAATTAGGTAGCTCCAGATCTCCTTGCACAGGAGGTGTTGAGCCTAGAGATCAATGACTGGTCCCATGAGCTCTGCCAACATTGACACCTGGACATTCCTTTGTATGACACACACACACGTGTACATATTGAGGCACAACCAGGGAGGGAGCTCAGCTACACTACTGGAACAAACACACCATGTTTTCTAGCCCAGCTTCTCCAGAATAACAACATATTAAGAGAGAAAATTTCTCCCTTGCAGACTGTGACTCCAGACCCAGCAAGGTACCAGCCATCCTGGAAGGAAGAGAGAAAACTCCAGCCTGCCTATGCTCCATTTTCCACTAAGACACCACGATTTCCACACAAGCCTTCAGATAAAGCGTTTTTCCCTGGGTAATATAACTCCTTTTCTTATTAGTACTAAGCAGGAGTACTAGCAGAAATACTAAAACACAACTGGAAAGCTGAGTTCCTAGTAATGCTCTTTTATCTTCAGAAAGCTCCCCTGCTTTGGTCTTTAATTTAATGTGATGACTAGAACACCACAACAGGCATTGATCCCATGGATCAATGTCAGGCTGGTCAGTTCTGGTGTTACAAACATCATACACCAGCTCCAGAAGTGAGATATTTTGTGCCTGTTTTCTCTAGACCTGGAACTTATGAAGCAGAAAAGCAAGTACACAAAAAAGTCACTTGGCCGATGAAGTTTGGGTCTCCAGACTGGTCTTTAGTGCCAATGCCAGCTCAGAGGATGCTGAAAATGGAGGTACAGAAGGTAAGGACAGGGATAAAGGGATGTTATTCCTGGCTCAGTGCCTCTGACAAAGGAAATTATATGGTTACTTCAATGCTTTAGCACTGTTCTGTCATCCTTTCCTCACTGGCCTGCTGGGTTGTGGCTCTGCCAGCTGGGGGGCACAAGATCTATCAGAAAACCCTCATTTGCAAAAGCAGTTGGAGTCCTTCAAAAAAACCTTCTACTGAGAAATTTGCTCTGGAAGTTTCCATTCCAGCTACGAGGACAGACTGAGAGAGTTGGGGTTGTTCAGGCTGGAGAAGAGAAGGCTCCCAGGGGACCTTATCGTGGCCTTCCAGGATCTGAAAGGGGCTACAAGAAAGCTGGGGAGGGACTTTTGAGGCTGTTGGGTAGTGGTAGGACTGGGGGGAATGGGTCAAAACTAGAGGTGGGGAGATTGAGATGAGACGTTAGGAAGAAGTTGTTGCCCAGGAGGGGGGGGAGACACTGGCCCAGGTTGGCCAGAGAGGTGCTGGAAGCCCCCTCCCTGGACATTTGGAAGGCCAGGCTGGCTGGGGCTGTGAGCAACTGATGGAGTGGGAGGTGTCCCTGCCATGGCAGGGGGGTTGGAACTGGATGATCTTTGAGGTCCCTTCCAACCCTGACAATTCTATGATTCTATCCTTAAAGTGAGAGAACCAGAGCACAGACCTCCCTGTGTAGCTCTGCTGAAAAGAAAACCTGATTTAAAACATAGCTTAAGGTTCTTGACACCATCTCACACCTTCTTGTGCTCTTCTGAAGCAATCAATAGTCACTGCTCCAACCTCACAGGAGTTGTCTCTTAGCTGACCATAGACAGGGAGCTGAGGAAGCACCAGCACCGAGTGGCCTACCTGAGTTTATACTACAGCTGAGGAGCTGCCACCAAACGTCCTCCCCTTCCAGAGGGACAGCTCAGGCTTCTCTGCTTCCCACCCGTGCTCATCCACACCACCCAACCTCTCCAAATAAAGATATTTTTATAAGAAGCATTTCTGGTCACCAGTTGTGCTTACCTGGTGTTGTGATGGGTGTCCAGCACCTCTGTGGGTGTTTGGGTGCTGCTGGGTCCCACACACAGCCCCCCTCAGCCCTGCTTCCCTTGGTCTCTTGGCCCAGGTGGACATTAGGTCAACATGGAGACACCTCCCAGATGTGGCTTCCCCTCACTGCAGAGGATTTTCCCCCAAAATCCAGCCCTCCTTGGCACCAGAGAGGGGCCAAAGTAATGCAGCTAGAGGGGAAGCTGCCCCATCTCCTTGTAGCCAACACCCCATCTTCTCCTCAGCCTTCCCCAGCCTCATCCCCACCATCTCATCCCCAGCAGATGCTCCAGGCTGGGCCCAGGGGTTCAGCTTGAGGAGAGCTGAGGAACACCAGAATATTCAGAGAGAATATCATGGCTTTGTGCACAGACTGTATTAAGTAGCACACAGCAAATGTCCCAGGGAAAGAGGCTGTGCTGGGCCAGCAGGAGCACATCACCTGCAAGATCTCCATCTGCATTATTAGCTGCTTCTTTACAAACATCAGGAAGATGCTCTCAAGCAAGAAGCAAGCCTGTAACAGTGCTAATTAAGAATCTGGCCCTGAAAATTACTGTGAACCAGAGAGGTGCTGGTAATCATCCCCAGTCATCTCTGTAATGTGCAATTCAGACCCAAGGGATTTCTATAAATGTTTACAAACCTTCACACAGACTTAATCTGTCTGATCACAAGCTTGATTCAGTCTCAGGGGAAAACTAAGAGCAGGCAACATCCATTCTGGGTATAACTACCAGTCACAACCCAGGCTTTCAGTTTTTCTGGGGCTGTTTAGCTGCTTCAGGAGGAAAAAATTCACCTGTAGCCCAATTTCAGCTACAAAACCAAAAAAGCAGTGTTTGAATTGGCCACTTTGGGTCTTCTGGTGCCCTCACCCCCATGACAACAGCTGCTCATGACCTGTCTTTTCCCCCTCCCTCCCTCCCGACCACAAGAGGCTGCTTTGTAGCTGCAGCTGTCAGAAAGGGATGTACTTAGAGATTCAGAGTTGCCCTTTTTTGGTGCAATCTTTCAAAGGAGGGGGAATGACTCACTGGTAGTGGTACTGTCCTAAGACCTGGGGGTTATGGCTGTTTAAGGCTTCCTCTTTGTATTCATGGCTGATCCTGCAAACTTCACCTCCATCTATCTTGGTTTTCTAATCAGGAGAAAAATACATATGTAAGAGAAGGTGTAAAAGCAAGTAAGCAGCACCTATGACACTGAAATTCTCAACCACAGGCTCCACCTGGGACTGGAGAAACCTTCCAAGAAAGCTTTTAGAATAGTATTTCAAAATTTATCCTCACTGAAATACCTCTAATGAACACTGGAAATCCCTAATGGAAAATTCTCAACCTTCTCAGCTATCAAGGGTTGCTGTGGAGAATGGGAGAGATGCAAGAGGGAAAACACATCCCACAAAGCACACTCAGGCTCCATTCAGGTGCTTTTCCACTCCTGAAGCTTTAAGGACTCAGCCAGTAGGAGATAAAATTTTTTATTATGAACATAAAAATCCCTATTTCCATTCTACAATTTGTCCCCTACCCAGCGAGGGATCTTCTCATTGCAAAAAATGCTTCATCAAGTACAAAAAAGATAGAAATTTTTCTATGTACATCCATACACACACCCAAGGTCTCTGTACATTGGTTATTCTGGAGAACCAAGGCACCAGCAGAAGTGACAATGGCACAGGCAGGACTCTCAAACTCTCAGAGATGTCAGTTCAGGTTGTTTGGCAGGAACACTTTTGTTCTCACTGAAACAATTACTCCTTTTTATCTTCCTCCTCCCTGGGTGGCAGAAGAGGAAGGCCTGGGAGGAAGCCTTAATCAAACAGAGGTGAACATGAACACACAAAACTCCTCCCTGCTGACTTCAACAGACTTTCTGCATTCAGACTCTACTCCAGGAAGCCACCACCTGCCTGGCAGTCTGTAGCAGCCACTCTTTGCTGCCTCTCCCAGGGATTTTCATCCAGAAGAGATGCTTGGGAGATCAGACCAAACCACAGGAGCCTTTTGTCAAAGAAATTGAACCCATATTTTGTCTAAGTGAAGGCTGAATGAAAATTAAAGCGCTCCAGCACCAGCTAACAATTACAACACACCCAGCAGAGAGTCTGCTCTGGGGAAATAATGCTGCAAAAAAGAGCAATTTCTGGTGATAAAAGCCTGCATCTGAGAATGGACCAAATAAAAACTGGTGTGATCAATAGCAGGGCCTTGTAGGCTGCAATCAATACAGCTTTAATCCAGGTTCCCAGCTTTCAGCACAGCAGCCTTCCAAACAGCTGGGGAAGGCCTGAACTCCCACAGGGGCTGTGCTGTGCTGGAACTAACAATAGAACTGAAAACCAGCCTGAAGCAGCTGTTAAATCCTGCCATTCATACTGCTAGAAAATAACCTCAAAGCAGAAGAGGCTGAACACCACACTTAGCACTTCTAACTTAGAAGTGCAGCTGCAGCCAGGAAAGTGAGGATCAAATGCTCTGTGTTTACACTTCACTCTCTAACCAACACATCAGATGCCTTTAGTTTATAAAAGAAAAGTCTGTTTGTTTTTACCTGCTAAGAATCCAAAGAAAGCAATCTCTCTGGGGTTTTCCTGTCTCTGTTAATACATGCTCCTTAGATTACAAAGCCAGGCAGGGCTGATTGCAGAAGTCTCTTTTCTAGCCTGCCAGGCAGCCACAAACGAGTCCTGCCTTTGTGTTCTGCAGAGCCTGCTGGGAAGCACTGAGCAGCAAGAACCTCCGTGTCCCTCTTCTCTTCAGAGGGTAAATCCTGCTGACAGTGAGAACAAACCAAAGCAAACGAGCCAATTCCCATCTGGAACTGGGTGACCTTCCACACTTTTAAGGCAATTGACCGGTGACTGTTCCAAGTCAGCAGGAGAGCAGAAGGAAAAAAGGGAGGGCTGCAAACCAGGAGGAGTGTAGTTCACTAGGCAGAGAGATCATTCTTCTGCTTCTCCACTCAGCCAGGCTGCCTCTCCTGTCTTGCTCCATGTCCCTCACTCACAGCAGTGGGGGGGAACCCCCCCAGTTTCTCTTCCAGCTGCACCTCACTTCTTCCTGCGGATCTTGGGCTTCTTCACGGGTCGCAGGTAGGGATTGTCTATCACATTCTCCTCCCCATTCCGACTGCCTGACAGGGAGGTGTTCTGCTGTAACACTGAGGAGTTCTCCTTTTCAGGTCCTGAATCATCCTGACACATGAAAAAAAAACAAATCCCATAAGAATAAACACCCAAAGTTAGGCTAAACAAGGCTTAGGAGTTCAAACCACACAACCTCTGGGCAAAACATGGACAGCCAAGATCAACAGCAGCACACAAGGAACTGAATTAAAGGTGAGGGCTCCTGATTTCTATCATGAGAAGATCCCCTTCAGGAGCAGTGTGGGACCCTGGGACAATCCCCTCTCCCCTAACACTAAAGATTGTACTGAAAGCTCATGATCCCAGCCCATTTTGCATTGCACCCTGCAGAAAGTTAAAAGTCACATAATCATGGAAGGGACTTCAAGGATCATCTAGTCCAACCTTTCAAGATAGAAAAATACAGTTTACCCTATTAAGCTGAGTTAAAACTGTCTAATATAAGGGAATCCATCACTTCCCTTGGGAGACTGTTCCAATGTTTAATTGTTCTCATTGTAAAGAATTTCCTTCTGGACTCCAATGAGAATCTCCCCAAGAGCAACTTGCAACCATCCCCCTTGGTTTTTCCATGTGACTCCTTGTAAAAAGGAGTCTCCATCCTCTTGGTAGCCACCCTTTATGTGCTGGGACATGGTGATAAAGTCTCCCCTGAGCCTTCTCTTCTCAAGGCTGAACAATCCCAGTTTTCCCAGCCTTTCTTCACACAGCAGGTCTCCCAGTCCCCTGATCACCAGAAAAGAACCATGACCCTGTTCAGTCATGTGTATCTGGTAAAACACAGCCCTCTCTGCCATTTTCCACCCACTCTGCCCAGCTGCAAGGAAGGCTGGCAAAGAATCAGGTTTCACAAGCTTAAGCAAGCCTGGCCCAAGAGACCTTGATGTGCCAGGGTGGGCGTACCGTGCTCATGTGCAGGGGGAGGTTCTCAGTGTCTGTCTGGTCGTCCTGCTCAGATGAATCTGTTTCTTCCATCTGCTGCATCTCCAGCTCAGAGGGGAGCAGAGCTGTCAGGTAGGGCACAGTGAAAGGCCTGGCAGCAATCACTAGGGTTGGGGAAAAGGACAGAGTCAGCAAGCTGGGAGGAGACTCCTCAACCCGTTGGTTTTGTGCTTCATAATCTCCAGTTACTTTCTCAACACTCTTACTGGTTCCAGTTTTAAACACACACTCTTTTCCTGCTGCTCCCAGGGATCACAAATTAAATATGCTGTCCCTAAAAGATGGCAGTCTCTGATTTCCTATATTCTGAGGCCCATTTATGTTTCCAGACAAGGACACAGCATTACACCAACACAAAACAATCCCTCCTAACCTCCATAAAAATTCAATTATCCCACAGGATGAAGCATCACTAAGTCACCCTGAAGATAACACTGACACCTGTGCTGTCAGTGAGCCCAGGGAAGGTGGGAATTCTCATCACTGCTTTGCAGACAGAGAAGCAGGAAAACCTCCACTGCCTACCCCAGAATTGTGAGAAGAAATTAATTGTTCAAAAATCAGAGGGGCAGGGACAGGATTGGGATGAGCTTTGAATTTAGCAGTTATCAGCCAAGGCCTCCACCAGCAGAAGAAAGTGAGAAGAGAGGTGAGGCTGGAAGCTAACTACTTGGTTTTTCATCCCCATTTTCAAGAGAAAATTCCTCCTTTCCCAGCTTTCCAGTGCCTCAGAAGGGCAAACACAACGTGATTGTTCAGTGTCACAGAATCACAGAGCATCAGGGGTTGGAAGGGACCTCCNGGCGTCCACCTCTTGCAGCAGCAGGAACTCTGATGGGGTGTATGCTGGGTGAGGCAGCTCTCATTTATAGCACAGAGTGTCCCAGGGAACTCACAGGGGAAGGTGCTGACATCATCCTTGAAGAGACTCTGTGTTTCTCCTGTCTTAGCCATGAACCGTGTGAGGGCTCGTTCCACGTCGCGCCGTTGAGACGCCGCCTTCTCCCGCAGCACCTGGTAATCGGACACGGGCTCCCGGTAGGTCTGTGGGGCAGGGGAACAGAGCATGGTCAGGGGCTGCAACAGACAGATGAACTTCAAACCACCCCTGGGATACAGAGCATAGGATGTTTGAGGCTGGAAGGGACCTCCAGAGCTCATCTGCTCCAACCTCCCTACCCCAGCAGGGACATCTCTACCTAGGGCAGGCTGCTCAGAGCCCCAGCAAGCCTGACCTTGAAGGACTCCAGGGATGGGGCCTCCACCCCCTCTCTGGGCAGCCCATTCCACTCATCTATCACCCTCAGATTAAAGAACTTTTTCCTAATCTCCAGCCTAAATCTCTCCTTTCCCAGCTTAAAACCATCACTCCTTGTCCTGTCATTACAAACCCTTTGGAACAGATCTTCCCCTGCCTTCCTGGAGCCCCTTCAGGTCCTGGAAGGTCACTCTAAGGTCCCCCTGGAGCCTTCTCTTCTCCAGGCTGAACAGCCCCAACTCATCTTCACACAAGAGATGCTCCATTCCCCTGATCATTTGATGCCCTCCTCTGGACACACTCCAATATGTCCACATCCTTCTTGTGCTGGGGGCTCCAGAACTGGACACAGTATTCCAGGTGAGGTCTCCCCAGAGCAGAATCACCTCTCTTGATCTTGCTACAGGCAAGCATTGACCTTCCACATGCAGAGATGTTCAGGGAGCTACAGATGCCAATCAACCAGAAATCCACAGCAAGGGCAACCCACAATCAACCACATATATCTATTACCATATATTATTATTACCACATATTATTAAGTAATGTTTTGGATAAACAGGACCAGCACTGCAGTAAAAATACTTAATATTTATACACCACTCTCAGTGTCAGTGACTTCAAACAGACCCCAAATGGCATTAAAAGGGTTTTTTTCACTCACTGGTGTCTTGATGTAAGTGTGAGGATCTGGAAACTCAGGGAAGTGGCCAGGAATGTGGGATGGATGTGGCTTGTTCTGTCCAGCTGTCAGGGCTTTGGGAGTCACAGGCTGGTTTGTCACAGGAGCTACAGTTCAAAAACATGAACAGATACAAATCAGCAGCTTCACCCTGCCAGGAGTCAGGCTTGGAGACTGAGCTTGTACTGAGCTGTTGTGCTGCCAGCTCTCTTCTTCCTCAGGCCAACAGCAACCTCAGCAACATCCCCTCAGCACAACTTCACCTTTTATTCTCCATCTGTTTGCACCTATTACACAGTCACCACAGGAGTCCTCAACCCAAACTGCACTTCATAGAATCATTATGGTTGGAAAGGACCTCTAGGATCATCAAGCCCAACCTTCATCCCAACATCTCCCTGACCACTAGACCACAGCCTCAAGTGCTACATCTACCCATCTCCAGGAGCACTGGATTGCACCACATATCAGAAAAGCTCTCTGGAGGCTAGATTATTTTCAATTCTCTGCATAAGAAGAGAAAGAATTCCCACATACGGGCCGTGATCACCATCCTCTGGGAGCGTTTGGCATATGCTGGAAGTGTTTCAACATTGAACCCTGAAAAACAAAAGAGGAAACATAAATCACACCAAAAATCCTGTCAAAAATCTCTTAGGCTTCCCCAGAGTTTTTCCAAGGGTTCTAAATGACACGAGAAAGAGAAATTCACCCACTCTGAATATATTCATAGATATCTGAGCACCTGTGTGAGGCCCAGAACAGCACACAACACATCACACAAACACCAGAGACTTGAGGGACAGATCTTCCTACCAACACAGCACATCTAAACCTTCTGCAGAGCAGGAAGCTGGAGTTACTGGGAGCAGTCAACTACTCACCCATTTCCACCAAAGTAACCACTATATCAGAGAGCGTGGGCTGGGTGCGGGCTGTGTGTTCACAGTAGGACTTGGCACTCCTGCCCATTTCAGAAATATCTGAGGGGACAAAACAAAACACCAGCATGTATTTGAATCAGACAGTGACCACATATTTGTGTCAGCCCAATCCTAGCTCCAGAAATGTGAACTTCTAGTAAATTTAGCATGGAATGCAAAATAGTTCCCAGAATTCAGCCTGTGTATTTAAAATTGAAGCATGTACAAAATATGGAGACTTCAAGATCAAAGAATCAGGTGTTTTCCACAAATGCAAAAGGCAAATCTGCATCACAAGCATGGAAAAAACACAAAACTTGATCGTTTATTGATTTCAGAAAAATATGTGGCCTGAGATCTTGGGCACATCAGCCAGAACAGGAGGAGAAGAGCAGAGCTGCCAAAAACAGGCCTTAACTAACCAAATATCTGTAACTTTATTATTTTTCTGATTATTCTGGCAGCATCCCACCATGTGGAGCTTATTAGGATACCAAATGAGTATCTAATCACTAAAATAATTAAGTACTTCTGAGTTTGGACAAACATCTCACACCCACAGAAGTCTGTGACTCCAGGGCTGTGCTCGAGCCTCCCACTCCTGCTAACATCATTAACACATACTAAAAATAAAAAAAACCCCAAACAACGCAACAGAAAAGCAAAGGTCCATTTGAAGAAAGATAAACAAGAAACCTCAGGGGATTGGTGGGACTTGGCTGGACACTCACAGCTCTGTAGCATCTCAGTGAGGGTCTCCACCGCAGCCTTCTCGGCGCTCTCGAAGCCGGCCTCAGTGAGCAGGGAGCTGACCACCACCTGCAGGGTCCTCCTCCGGGCCAGGTAGTAGTTATCCGCTGGGGTGGTGGCGTGTTTGCTGCCTGATCTCTGTAGACACACACCCCCCATCCCAAAATGAGAGCTCAGAAACATGAAGCCACCCCCAGAGTCCGAAGAGGAGCAGTGAGGCCCCAGGAGTAGGGACACAGGCATGAGTACACACATGGATACATAAATACACTACATATACACACAGATCACAGAATTGGTTTGGTTAGAGGAGACCTTTAAGATCAGCGAGTCCACCATGGGCCTCAGCACCACATCTCCACACCCTGGAAACCCCTCCAGGGATGGGGACTCCACCACTGCCCTGCCCAGCCTGACACAACCCACANGCCTCCCCAGTGCCGAGTGGAGGGGGACGAGCCCTGCCCTGGTCCTGCTGGTCACACTAGCGCTGATCCAGCCCACCTATACACATACATCTCCCCAGATATATATCTACATACACAGATATCTATATCTATATCTATCTATAGCTATAGGTGCCTACATAGCAAACACGACTGAAACCCGAGCACCTCTGGAGCGCTGCCCCCTTAATAAACACCCACAAGCCCCCGCGCCGCGCCGCGCCGCCCCCTCCGCCAGCCAATCCTGGCGGAGGAATCTGAGCCAATCAAGTCCCTCCGCCGAGCCCCGCCCCCCTGCGGCCATTCAGCCAATCAGCGCCTCCCTCCCCTCAGCCTCCGCCTCAAAACCCCCCCGCCAGGCTTCCACCCCCTCCGCGCCATGGCAGGAGAGGGTCGCTGCCGTTCTGCCCTCCCTCCCCGCGGTGAGACTCCCTCTTCCCCTTCCGCCATGGCCCCGCGTCCCGGTGAGGAGCCGCCGTTACCGTGCCGGAGCTGCCGGACGCTGTGTCGGCCATCTTGGAGCCATAGGGAGCCGTGCGCACGCGTCAGGTGAGGCGGGGCGGAGGGAGACGGGCGGGCGCGGGGCATTGTGGGATGTGTAGTGCAGGAGGGACGGAGGGGGCCCGGCTGCCTGTGCCCCTGCCCGGCTCCCGGTGCCCCCTGCCCGGTGCCCGGCTGCCTGTACCCCTGCCCTGTTCCCTGCACTTCTGCCCAGCCCGGTGCCTGGCTTGTCTGTACCGGTGCCTGCTGCTGGCCCCGGTGCCAGGTCCCCGTGCCCGCTGCCAGCATCCTTGCCCCATCCCGCCGCCCGCTGCTGGCCCGGCTGCCTGTACCCCTTCCCTGCCCGGTGCCCACTGCCTGTACCCCTGCCCAGCCCGACCCCAGTGCCCGCCGTGTGCCCAAGACAGGGTGGGGGTCCCCCGGGCTCTCTCTTGCCCACTTGTGTGCCCGCAGTCGCTGTGTGTCCCCGGGAGGTGGTTGCCGGGGCTCGTCCGTAGGCTCCGAGCACCGGCAGCAGCCCGTGAGGCAGCGGGGCAGGGTCTAAAGTTCAGCTCGTCTTGTTCCGAAGCTCAGGAGAGCGTCTCTTTCATGTCCTGAGCTGTGTTGAAGGTTGTGGTTTCCCACCTCTGGGCTCAGGGAGAGCCTTCACCTTGGCCCTGTGGCTTAACCAGGAAAGCAGAACCTGGTGGAATGACTTTGTTTTCACTCTAGAACAGCCCATGTTCCCATCAGGGAATTTTTTTACTAAAAAAAAGTTAGAAAAAGCCCAGCAATGTGCTAGGAACCTGGTAACATGGGAGCACTCAGGGCTTTCCTGTTGTAAACAACATGTACTCGGAGCTGAACCTCGGTGTACCAGCTTAGATCTTTAGATCAAAGCTTTGATGTCAGTTGAGTGCTTCAGAAAGGCAGAACAGGAAACCCCCACACTAAAAAACTCACAAACTCCCACCCCTTGCTTCCTGTTTAAGTACATGGTGTGGGAGAGAGCAAGAACATTGTGAGAACCACTTGCTGCATGTGAGGGGAAGGGGGAGGGAGGGGGGGGGAAAGTGATGTAAACAACAGCTGCCACGCTGGGAATTAAAGGTCTTGATCTCATTTGGTTTGGATGGCAACACAGCTTCCACACGCTGCTGGCTTTTCAACACCAGCAGCAGTGAAATCTGTGAAGAGACAGGGAAAGTGAGGAGGCAGAGGAAGGTGGAGGTTGGATGGTTCAAAGCAAACACACCCGCAGATGTCTTGATCATCAAAGGTAGGAGGCAACATATCTTCAGAGACTGGAAATGGGATCTCAAGGGCAATCTTCTGCTTTGTGTGCCCACAGAGGGCTGGTGGAGTAGAGTTGTGTCAAATATATTAAAATTACCTCGAAATGCCTGCATGGAGATTTTGCTGCAGGTTGCCTATGGGAATTCCCAGGGTGTCAGTGTTTGGCCAGGCTGTGAAGCAGCCACTTTGCTGTCCCTCCTCAGGGGTGTCAGTCCCTGCCAGGGCTTTGTAGTGGAGCTGGGGCAGGCTCTCAGCTCCCAAGTGTGTTAAGAAGAGAGGCAGAGCTGTGTTCAGAGCCCTTGTGGCTTCCAGTTGAGGAATGTCTGGAGGTCTGCATGCTAGTGAGTGAGCTGACATTGTACATGAAGCTAAAAGAGGGGAGATAGTGCTTAATTTTGGTAGGTTGCAGTTTGCTGGGTAATTCCTGAAGTGTCTGACTCCAGTTGTGTGGATGCAAAGGGAAATGAGCTGGGGCAGGTCTGGATTGAAAACATCCCTGTGGTGCAGCTGCCAAATTGGGCTTGGGCTGAGCCAGCAACGTCTGGGGGAGCACTGGGGGAGTTCAGGCTGCTTGGACTGAGTGGTACCATGAGAAGCACCATGACCCTTGGTCTCTGCTTGCAGAACAAGAGGTGATGGCCTCAAGTTGCTCCAGGGGAGGGTTAGATTGGATATTAAGAAGTTCTTTACTGGCAGAGTGGTCAGGGACTGGAACAGGCTGCCCAGGGAGGGGCTGGAGGCACCATCCCTGGAGGGGTTCAACAAAGGAGTAGATGTGGTGCTTTGGGACATGGTCTGGGGGTCAGGGAGATGTTGGACTTGCTGATCCTAGAGGTGTTTTTCAACCTAAATGATTCTACGATTCTATAATTCTATGAAATTACATGTTGCTCTTTTAGCAAATCCAGGGGATGAGTAAAAGGGGAAACAAGTGTGGGCAGGTGCTTGGCTGATCAAAGTTATGTGCAGCTGAGTACTGAGTAAGGCAATGTTTTCTCCTTACAATATAATTTGCCAGCCTCCACACTCAGCAGGGGGGGGAAAAAAGGAATGAATTGTGCTGAGTGTTGTGGAGCTGGATCCTGAAATGTTTCAGGCACAAGAGACTGGGTTGGGTCCCAGCACAGTGATGGAGCAGTGTGTGTTTGAGATGTGTGCAGGTCAGGACCTTGCTGCTCTTATCTCTAACTCACCTGAGTCTCCTTCACACCCAGTGAGGAGGAGGAGGATGTTATTGAGCTGGGTTATCTTACTGAGATTGTGAGGGGTGTAATATAAATCCAGCACATAACTGATTAACTCCTGGGTGTTCTCACATGAGGACAGGCTCTTGATCTCTTATCTCCCATGCTTTGTAATGTCACTTTTCAGCCTATTTAAAGCACTGTCTAGAAGGAAACCAGCCTGGCTCCCAGTCCTTGTCTTTAGGGGTGTTTCTGCACTTAACTGCTTCATGTAGGACACAGGCACAGTGTGAAGGCTCCAGACTGAGACCCAGCACCCTTCTCCTCTGGAGAATTAGCTGCTGATGTGTAGAGCCCCTCAGCTTCCCTCTGCCCCAGTTGCCTCAGGTTTTTTTCTGTCCAATGCTTATGTCTATGTGGATCCAGCATCCTCCTGAGCTGACCTGGGGCATCTTCCTGGGAGCTGGAAAGTGGAGAGGCTGAGCAGTTCCTGAGAGCATAGGCACAGGTTTTCTTCTTCCAGCTTTTGTAGGAAATCTCTGCAGAGGTGAGATTTTATACCCCCCACATCTATCAGCAATTCCCAGCCAGTTACTGGAGCTGAGGGTGCTCCCCTGGCCCCCTCTGTCTCCTGCTGTGAGCTCCCTCTGCACATATGAGTTGCTGCAAATGGGGGTGCTCAAATTCCAGCTGAAATTCCTTTTATTTCCAGCTCTGGCTGAGTGGTTTGGCTTGGCTGGTGTGTCCCCCTCTGCAGTTGGTGCCTTGTGCTGATTCTTTCCTTGCATTACCCTCCTGGTGCATGTGTGGGTGCTGTTGTGTCAGTAAGTGCTTCACAGCCTGCTCTTGACTCTTGGGAATATTCTTTTTTTTCTTCCATTCTAAAACTCTGAATAGAAATAGAAAAATTTCAGAAAACAGAACAGTTTAAGTCCCTACCCTGTTGCACTCCAGGGGCTTTGGTTTGGGAAGGGGGTGATGGGGGAAGTCCTGCAGGGAGGGATGCTGTGAGATGCTGGGTGATGTGACTAGTGGGGCAATGCATTGGAGTGTTCTGGGCTCTAGTCCTGGCTCTGCAGCCACAGGCAAGTCTCTGCTCCTTCACATTTCATTTTCCCACTTGTAAATACCAGCATTCCTTGTGAGATGCTTTAGAGCTGATAAAAACCAACATCTGACAGGGTGTAGGACACAAATGAAGAGCAGCTGAGGGACCTGGGATTGTTCAGCCTGGAGCAAAGGAGGCTCAGGGGAGACCTTCTGGCTCTCAACTCCCTGCAAGGAGGTTGGAGCCAGGTGGGGTTGGGCTCTTTTCCCAAGGAACAAGTGATAGGACAAGAGGAAACAGCCTCAGGTTGTGCCAGGGGAGTTTCAGGTTGGACATGAGGAATAATTTCTTCATGAAAAGGGTTGTGAAGCCCTGAAGGGGCTGCCCAGGGCAGTGGTGGAGTCCCCATCCCTGGAGGGGTTTCTGAGCTGTGGAGATGTGGTGCTGAGGGCCAGGGGTTAGTGGTGCCCTGGCAGGGATGGAGGAATGGTAAACTATTTTGTGACTCTACTTAAAATACTCTTGGTGGTGGTGCAGTACCCTTGGAAAGCTCTTTCCAGAGCAGTGCAGTTCATGTTGGACTCATCACAAGCAAAGCATCCAAAGCCTGGCAGAAATCCACCAGATTTGCAAACAATCCTCAAATGATGGATGCAAAATCTCTCTTCATGGTGTGGGTACAGAATTCTTCCCTTATGCCCAGCTCCCCTCTGATGGGGTGGGAGTAGAAAATTTCCCTAAAGGTCCAGTTATTCAGAGATTGAAGAGTTTGTTGCTTGTCTCCCCAGTCCTGGCTGCTCTGATGTAGCAGCACTGGAGGAGAGCAGCAGCTGAGATAAGAGGGGACCAGCAAAAAAAGCACTTCAGAGCCACGCTGAAAGATGTTGCCAGGGATTCCATGTGAAAGGGAAGGAATTTGGAAGCAGACCCCAGTTGTGCTGGGTTTGTGCCCATAGGTGGAGGGCAGCATCTCTATTTCAGAGCCCCTGTGAAGTGGAAGTGATGCTGTCCCTGGAAGGGGTTGCCAATTTCATGTGCCAGATTCCTCTGGGGAGCTGTGAAATCAGTTGTCTGGCAGCAAAATGAAGAAAGGCAGGATGGTGATAGTCTGGGTGCCTTCCTGGGCATGTGGGGTTTTCCCAGAGATTGGAACCTTCCCTCTTGCTTCCCATTTTTAGCAGCAGCAAAACCCACTTTGACTTTGTTGTTGAACTTTTTTCCCTTTCTAAGTTCATTTATTTTTACTCTGAATCACATGGAGATCATGTAGAAGAGGCAGGAGTTGGGATTCCCAGGTGTGTTGGCACTAAACAGCTGCATGACCCCAGACAAGGAGAATATTAACCTTGTTGAGATACAGCTGGATAGTTACTCTGATAGGTACAACCCCAGAGGGGAAGCTGTGGAGCTTGTTGAAATTCAGATTTGAAAAGAATAATGGGAACTGATGACTTTGGGCTGGCCGAGGAGGGAAAGCTCCAGCCTTTGTCATGTTATTTGAGCTTGGGAGGTGCTCAGGGTAGCAGAAGAGCCCACAGAAGGTTGGTTGTGTGACCTTGATGCTTTAAAATCACAATTTTGAGAGAGGTGATTAGTTGGATGAAAATTACTGAGCTCAATGTAGGGGTGCAGTTTGCAGCATGTGTTAGGAAGCCAGGCCAAGTGGCCTAACATCTTAAATTTCACTTCACTTAAATGAAATTTCTCCAGCTTGCCAGAGAGGTGTTCCTTGGACAGGCCAAGGGCAAAGGAGGAGCTGCTGCAGGTTGGTTTCCTTGCAGGACCCAGCCAGAAAGGAGGCAGCTGCCACCTGCATGGGCTGGGGCTGCCCCAAGCCACCAGAGGGCACGTTGTGACCAACATGTTCTCCTTTCTGAGCCACTTCATTCACAAACCTCAATAGCCAAGGGTAAATCCATCCAGGTTCTAACACCCCGGAGCTGTAGGATGCCACCCAAACCCTCCCTGCACCCACATGTTGCTGACAGGCTCCTATGACCCCCAAAAATTTGACTGACCAGATGTGAGGGATTTTTGTCCTGTAGCTTGACATCTGAAATGGGGAGGAAGCTGCTGCTGGGCAAGGAGGGAATAAACTGCCCATCTAAGAGTGTTCTGGGTTTATTTTTTCCCCCTAATGACATTGGCTCATGCCTTGCAGAAATAAACTCCCCAGCAGAGCGCTCAGAGCTGTGTTGCTGCTGTTTTGATTCTATTATTTACTATTTTGAGAGCTATTATTTGTTTGTTAGTGTTATCCCCTCTCAAACAGCAGTGCTGTTACTGTTGGCAAGGTACAAGGGTGTTAATTAAAGCTTCTTGAAGTCAACCCCTTGCTGTTATCTGGTGGAGGAGGTGGATCCTGGCAGCAAGTACTGGGCTTGGAGCAAGGTGGGGATGGGGATGAGCCCTCCTGGATCCTGCTGAAGGCTCCCACTTGGAATTGACACTCACCTTTCAAAGATGTCACATGCACAAGGGGTGGAGAAGAGTTTCCAGAATGTCAAATGCCTCTCAGTGTGTGTTTGGTGTTCCAGCCATGGAGTTTTTCAGGGTAGAGCTTGAAGCTGTTTAGTCAAGCCTATAAATAACCATGAGGGGAGAAGGTGCCTGGTGGTGAAGGGCTCTTTGATCTCCCAGAGCCATAACCAGATGCAGGTGCTGGAAGTGCAGGTCAGCTCAGAGGAAACAAGAAACAAGATGCAGCTCTTGAAGGGAGTGTAATTGGGCTCCTCAAGGGTGCAGTGCACTCCCAGACATGTCCTGGCTCCACATCAACACTGACTCTCCTCCCAGGAGGTGAGGAGATGCTCATCTGCAGGCTGTGGAGGTGTGAGAGCCAGGCAGAGCTGGTGGGTAGAGCCAGGCTGAGGTTCTACATGGCAATGGCCATGCTGGAACTGGACACTGAAAGGTCTCCTGCCACTCAGGGATGCTTCCCCCCCTCCACTGTCTCCTCCTGCAAGTTTTGCTCCTTAAAGATGAGCCTGCAAGAGCAAGGACATCCCAGGAGCTTTGTCTGGCCAGACTGGAATGTCAGAGCCTCTTTAGTGCTTAAAGCAGGTCTGGGCTGACTGATATTTGCCGGGCCTTTTATTTCCCCACTCTTGAGCTGATGTAAAAGCAGTTCCTTCCCATTCCAGCAGCTCATAGCTATGTTTGAGTCAGTGCCATGTCTAATCCCCCAAGCATGTGAACCCACACCTCCAGGCTGCCCAGAGGCTCTGCTGCTGAGAACTGCTCCAGACCTCTGGGCAGCTCGTCCTGCATCACCAGTGACTCAGTGGATGTTCTCCTCCCTTCTGTTTGCCTGAAGCTTTAGGGTCCAAAGGTGATGAGGAGATGGGTTAAGTCTGCTTTAGTGCAGCTGGTTAGATGGGAACTTCTTCTGAGGGACAGATGTTGGTTTGAGAGAACACTGCTAGGTTTAGGGGATGCTCTCTGGGGCAGATTCTCACAGGTCCTCCCCTTCCCTCCTGCACTGGAGAGCAACAAGATCTCTGCCCAACCTTATTTACAAGCTGTCATTCTGACTTCTCATCCTTGCTTTGGGCAGACTGTTTGCAGCTGCTTCAGACATGCCAGGTGCTGGATGTAACAGCCACTGGTGCAGTCCCTTGGTATCAGGGATGCTGTTAATCAAAATATCCCCAGTGGTGTTGGGCAGAGCCAATGGCATGTTCAACAGAGAGCTGGTGCTTCTCTGGCCAAGGCTCTCCTGCACTAGCAAGGGAGGAGGATGATCTGGCTACTGGGGACCCTTAAAACCAGCTAGAGGGACTCGAAGGTGGCTACAAGAAAGCTGGGGAGGGACTTTTTAGGCTGTCAGGTAGCAGTAGGACTGGGGGGAATGGGTCAAAACTCGAGGTGGGGAGATTGAGATGAGACGTTAGGAAGAAGTTGTTGCCCAGGAGGGTGGGGAGACACTGGCCCAGGTTGGCCAGAGAGGTGCTGGAAGCCCCATCCCTGGACATTTTTCAGGCCAGGCTGGCTGGGGCTGTGAGCAACTGATGGAGTGGGAGGTGTCCCTGCCATGGCAGGGGGGTTGGAACTGGATGATCTTTAAGGTCTCTTCCAACCCTGACAGTTCTATGATTCCCTTCTGTGGCTAACAGCTTGCCAGCTGAAGCCATCTCTGCATTGCAGGGGCCTTTGCTCTTTTGCAGGGTGAGGTGTTGGTGCTGGCCCCATGGGGTGACAGCCTTCCCCTGAGCCCCAGCAGAGCTCTGCTCACAAGAGGCCACTCACCACACTGGGGTTTCTTGCTGCTGCCTTTGACAAGTGTCGCTGTCGCTTCAGGAAACCACAGGGTGGGTGTTGTCTTTACAGGGTAGGGCTGGGGGAAGGAATCCTGCTCCTCCATGCACAGGCCTGGGGAGGGGCTGGTGGGATCCTCATTGCTCTCTACAGCCACCTCAAAGGAGGTTGGGGTGAGGCTGGGGTTGGGCTCTTCTCCCAAGGAACTAACGACAGGACAAGAGGTGATGGCCTCAAGTTGCACCAGGGGAGGGTTAGATTGGACATTAGGAAGAAGTTCTTTACTGGCAGAGGGGTCAGGCACTGGACCAGGCTGCCCAGGGAGGTGCTGGAGTCACCATTCCTGGAGGGGTTCAACAAAGGAGTAGATGTGGAGCTTTGGGACATGGTCTGGGGGTCAGGGAGATGTTGGACTTGCTGATCCTAGAGGTCTTTTCCAACCTAAATGATTCTGATACCTCTGCTCTCCAGGATGGGCTGCAGGCTCCAGCTGCCCACACTTCCCCTGGCAGGGAGCAGCCAGGGCCAGCATGAGTAATTCCTGCAGCTCCTGGGCTGTGCTGAGTGGGCTGACCTGGCTCTGCTTCAGAGTACAGCAACATGAAAGTTTGGAAAATTCTTCTGAGCTGTGGTTGTGTGATCCTGACTCCCCCAGCTGGGCTGAGGTCCTTTTTTTGAGGTCCAAAGGCTGGGGAAGCTGTTTGGGTGGGTTCTGAAGAGCCCACATGCCTCAGCTGGGTCTCGTGCACGGATGTGACTTGCTGCAACTCTCCTAGGTTGGACTGAGGGGTTTTACTGACCTCTGGAGATGCTGCCCACAGTGATGGGTGATGTGGTGCAGACTCTTGTCTGCTCCTGGGGTGCAGTGCCCAAAACACCACCCTTGAGAGCCTGGTTCTGGCTCTGCTGCTGGTCTCATATAGAGCAAGATGCTTCCCTTTTGTGCTTGGTTTTTCCACATTTTAAAATGAGGTGGGGGGAAAATAGTTCAAGAACCATCAGTGATATGACTGGAAGAGTGCAAAGTTAGATAGCTGCTTACTGGTATGAGAGTAGGTGACCAAAATGGGGTTGAGGGACTGCTGTCACCTTTACTTGCCCATTAAACCTGTCATTTCAAGAATACTGGTGTCTCTTAGCAAAGTCCTTTGAGCAGATGCCTCGATCTGTAAATTTGAGCTCAGAGTCTGATGAAAGTCACTTTTTTCTCAGTGGGATCCTGGGAATACAGAAGCAGTAGCAATGGATGAAATGTAGGCACTTCTGTGAACTTACTGGACCTTCTCAACAGGTTCAAGCTGAGCTTACAGCTTGAGTTTGGACTGATTCTTGTTTGATCAAATCCAGCTCCCTGTCTCCATTTTCAGATTAAATGAAAATTGTCACTATTGGGGCAAGAAGCTGATAAAAGATTTTTCCTAAGAACAAAGCCTGGAGTTTATTCATCTGTGCTCAAGGATCTTCAGGGGAAAGGGAGGGTTCTTGGCAAGAAATCCTGAAATAGGCTGTTGGGAGAGAGATTCACTTGAATATCATTATTTTTCTTTAAAGGATGTTTGGGTTTTATTTTTTCCCCTGAAGAAGGTGGCTCTTCTACAGCCTTTCTTCATTTCAGAAGGAGCTGTGCTGCTTAGTATGTCTAAAATTCATACACCCTTCCAAAAGTGCTTCCTCTGCTAGCATGGAGGGATATTCAAACTGGAATTAACTGCTCAAGTATCTTTGCAAATGGGCAAGAGACAGGAGGTGTGGCCAGGTCATCTCCACACCAGTAGCTCCAGGAGAAGCCTTGGGCTTTGACAAAGCTCTCTACCCTCTCCTGCCTGTTCTGCCCTCCTTGAGAGGAAAGAAGCTACAGATCATGCCATGGAATAAATAAGCCTGAGCTGGGAAAACTACTGTTTTCTCCATGGGAGCCTGACCCAAAGATTTGGAAGCCTTGACTTGGTCAGACCTCCCAGGAATCCCAAACTGAATCCCCCCCAGACACCTGCAGTCCTCAGGACTCGTGGTTAATGTCACTCCTCAGGCCCTTCTTTGCCAGACAGAGCAGAGTTTGTTTCTCTGGGGGCTCCAGAAGCAGGAGTGAGACACAAGGGGTGAGGCAGAGATAGAGGGTGGCAGCAGCTGTTCAGGATGTGTCGCTGATTCTGGGACATCTCCCACCCTTTTTGGAAATAGAGGGTTTGGAGCAAGACAGCAAGAAAGAAGAAACAGCTGCTGATAAAGGCCCACAGAGATGACAGCCCTCTCCTCAACGGGCTGGGACCACAGCCTGCCTCTGGGGATGCACACCAGCTGGGAGGCCACGATAGGCTTGGCTGCTGGGTCTGTCTGTTCACCTCCCTGCTCTGGGCACGGGCACGGATATCATCTCCCTTCCTTCCTCCTCCCTCCCTTCCTCCCTCATGTCTCTGTCTCTTCCTCTCAAAGTCTGAAGTTTTCTCCATAACCTCTGTTAAGTTGCCCTGGCAGAATTTCTGGCTTGGCTCTGCTGACCTTCCATCGTGCAACTCTCTAGGCACAAGTAGCCTTGGTCCCCTTGATGGTCCCACCTGGTGATGGTGGGCTGGGAAATCCAAGAATATTCTCTGGCCCAGGAAATGAAATAGTGAAGAACATGTTTGGCTATAAACTGTCCATGTTCCCTGGACAATTTTCCTCAGAGCATAACTGTGTGTCACTTGGGTTTATCTGTGAGGACCTTCATCAAGCCAGGAGGATGCTGGTGTCACTCCAAGAGCTGATCTTCCCAGAGATGGTGACAATAGGACACCTACTGAAGTGTGATGGAGCTCAGGGTGATGTGCCTGTGTGGACTGGGAGCAAGGGCCAGAGGTGGAACAAGTTCTCAGTGGCCGTGAAACTAGTTTGGCTGGAGGAAAGGGGCTTTTTGAGAGGCTGAGGGCAGCAAGACTCATGTTGGTCCATGGAGGTGGTGGAAGGTGGCTCAGTGCTGGAGAAGGCTCCTCGGGCAAGGAGGACTGAGATCTGCACCAGCTTCAGAGGGAGGGCACGTGCATGGGAGGGCCTGTGGAGTCTGGCAGAGCAAGTGTCTCCTCAGCCTCACCGACAGCGGGGTCTATTTTGGGGTAAATATTGAAGTCTGGCTCCTGAAGGTCTGATAAATCAAGTTCCCACGACCCAAACAAAGATCCTGTGGCTTTGGGGTATACGAAAGGTTAGGGCCACGTTCACATGCAGACAACTGTCACCATGTGGCATCTTGTTTCTATAACAAATGCAGGGGGTCCCCACATCTGGCTGTGGCGGTTAAACAGGCTCGATTTAATCACAGACTGATGTAGGATGTAGAGAGAAAGGAGGGGAGAAGGGTAAGAGAGAGCACCTGCTTAGCCCTGTTCTGGGGCAGGCTGTGCATGTGGGGGCACCAGGAAATCCACAGCTGGTGGAGAGGACATGGGGGGCAAGTGAGGTCCCCTGGGGGGAAATCAGCTGGATGGGATCTGCTGCAAAGCTCTTCTGCAACCTACATCTGGGTGGGCTTGGAAGGGTGAGGCCAGGGCTGGCAGGGAGGGTTTGTGTGGATTCATTGCGTGGCGGGAGGATTCCAAAGGGGCATCTGCAGGAGTGTGATGTGAACATGGAGAGGGGAGACAAATGTGATGGCTCAGCTGCCTCCCAGAAAGCAGGGAACCTCCTCCCCCTGAGAGCAGGTTGCTCCCTAACTGGGAAAGATTGGGTGTCTAAGAAGAGCAGCTCGTGGTGGAGCTGGTGGTCCTCATGTTCTAACAGCTGTAGCCTCCTTGCTGTACCCCCCATGTCAGGGTGAGCACCATCTTTCCAGGCCAGAGCACCAAAGGAAATGGGAGGGGGGAAAAAAAAGCTAAACCCGACCCTATTCTAGTGGCATTTTCCACTAGAATGATGCTAAAATTGTGACTTCCCAAACTGAAGCCTCTTGGGCCTAATCTTTTGTGTTTGATCCTGAGTAAACACGAGGTGTTGGTTCTCTGGGATGTCCCGTGTGAGTGGTTTTGTGAGCATGGATCAATGGGATCTGCAGAACCCTGAGGTGCTGAGCTTCTCTAGCCCTAGCTATAGATATATAGGTCACTGTGTAGCTGTTCCCAGCTGATTCTCAGTTATGCTTCAAGCAGAACTGTCCCAGCTGGGGCAGGGGGAAGAGATAAAGCCCCAAAGTGAGGTGAAACTTGGTTCTTCTGGTTGGAGTCCCTTGGAATCAGGATTTGGGGCTGGAACTCAGGATTGGGAAAGCCAGTGCAGCCACTGAGGAGCTGAATCTTCCCCCCCGGAGCCAAGTGCTGCTGAGATGATGGGTTTTGCCACCCAACCTAGCACTGGGTTTCTTTCCCCCCTCTCTGCTGCTCATCTGCAGTGGGTGAGCACATCAGCTGAGGCAGCAGTTTTTCCTAACACCACCCCCCCCCCTTCCTCCCTCCACCCTCCAACCTGGTTATCGATGAAAGCAGATTTGACATGTGATAGGTCCCAAGATAAAAGCAACGTTACAAGAAATGGAAGCAACAGCTCGGGGGGTGGGGGGGAAGCCCCTGAAGAGCTGAGCAGGGTATCTGGTGTCAGCTCCAGCCCCTCCTTGCCCTGGGTGCAGCTGGGAGGAGGCCTGGCTTCTGGCAAGGGTTAATGCCAGGACTGCTGCTAGGCTTTGGAACACTTCTGACAGTGGTTTTGAAATCAGATTTTTCTTTTTTGCAACCAAGTGAGGTTTTTTATCAACTTCCTATTTGAGAGCAGAAGTCGGAGCTGGTGCAGGAGGGCTGGTGCAGGAGTGCTCCTTGTGTCCTGCCTCGAGTTGAGGTAACCAGGGGGCTGGCAGTGCAAGAACCACAGCGTGGGGAAAGGGGAGATGAAGAGCAGGGAACAACTCAGAGTTAATGAGGTAAAGGGTCCTGATTTATTCCTTGCAGCAGACCACAGTGCAGCATCACTGGGCTCCTCTCACCTCTGGGCAGGGTTCAGCTGCCCATGGCCAGTGCCCTCCATCAAACTCCTTGTGCAAAGCAGCAAAATCCTAGAATCATAGAATGGTTTGGGTTGGAAGGGACCTTAAAGATCATCTAGTTCCAACCCCCCTGCCATGGGCAGGGACACCTCTCGGTGTCAGTTGGGTCTAAATGTTTATTCCCTATATTATTGACAAATATCACAATGTTTATCTGTAACACATTGAGTGTTGGGTTCTTCAGTTTACCTGTCCTGAGAGGTTACCTCACATGAAAATTCTCCACCTTGGTCATTTTATAAAAGCCCCATCTTCTGTTTGTGGCTCTGCCTGCAATGCCTGGGTGCTCAACCTGCACCACTGCCTGAATTCCAAATTGAACAAGGCCCCCATCAGCTCTGTTGTGGGCTTGGAGCCCAGCAGCAACTCCACAGCATCGTGAGAGGTGAGGAGCAACAACCCCTGTGCAGGTTCCATCCTGCAGCTCCATTAGCAGCCCTGCCTGAGTTGTCTCTGGGAGGTACTTTGCTGGCCCAAGACAGGGGGGAGCAGGTCCCTCACACCCTGCAGATGTACCTGAATCTGCTCATTCTAGGAGCTGTTTGCACAATGAGTATTGTTCCTTCCCATATGTGGCTGGGATTTGCTCTTGGAAGGGTTTTTCACTTAAACAGTCTGTCCTAAACTCAAGTATTCAGGGATTTGTGCTCTTCAGGCAGCTCAGGTTTCTATAAGCACATGTTCTATGGAGGAGCTGGGCCTGGGCAGGCACAGATGGACACGAGGCTCATGGAAAGTACCTTTCAAACCAGCCCTCTTTAGATGTCGAGCTCAAGCCAGAGAATAAATAAAGATAGGAGGTCTGCCTTAATTTTTGGTCTGTATTTAATTTCATTGACGATCAGAGCCTGGGTCAGCCTCCCCATTGGAAATACCCCAGAAAGTCTCAGATTTTGCAGAGATTTCCCCAAAATCTTCAGCCATGAAGATGACACTTCTCATCTTTACCGAGAAACTATCTCAGCATGTTGGGTTTTTTTATCTTGCACAGGAGAGAGCCCGTGGGGGCTGGTCAGGCCACCTCTGTAGCCCTAGCCTGGTAGGTACAGATAAATGTCACTCTCCTTGTCTCACATGGATGCAGGGAAGGATGCAATCCCAGTATTGCATCCTAGATCACAGATGCCATCGGACTGAGCACAGTTAGCAGAGGAGAGTCTCTGCCCTTCCCAGCATCCTGATGCTGCCAACACAAACTCCTAAGGGAGTCAGAGCAGTGGTGGCAGCACCAGAACTGGGAGAACCTCCTGTGATTCCAGCTGTGCCAGCCTGCCCAGGGAAACTGCTGCTCTTGTGTAACGTTGCTGCCACTGGCTCTTCAAAGGTCTTGTGCCACACTTGCTTTCTGCCTCCCTTGCCGTTGTTTTTTTCAGCTCTGATGCAACTGTGAGAGCTCTTTGAAACTGTCAGCTTGCAAAACCCAAGGGTTAAAGGCAGGACGCCGAGTGGGCCTGGCCCCAGCAGACCTCTCTGGTGGCTGAGGACTGCCAGCATAACCTCTGCTCTGGGGGTGCTAGCTCTGCACCAAAGCAGTGGTTTGCAGCTCTAGCTGAGCATCTTCCACATGTGCAACCAAGACTCATGCTCCTTAGGCTGTGCCTGCAAGGGCTGAGCTGAGCCAGAGCTGCAGGTGCAAGAGGTGGCAGGAGATGGGGAGGAGCAAGTGCTCTGTCTTCAGGGCACCATTGTAGTTTTCAGCTGTGCATCCAACCATCAATCTCTGCAGGTGAGCAGAGATCGTTGCTCAGCATCTATTTTCTCCTTCTTAACTTGTCCAGGGCAGGAAGTAAATAAACACACAGACTTTTAACATATTTGCCAGGTAAAAATAAGTTTTGCTTATTTATAACAGGCTCGGAGCTGCCACGTGTTGCACATGGGAGCCCATTGAAGGCAATGGGGTCTCTGGGGTGTAACTGCTGGCAAATGTCAGCCCTGCCTTTAAACCTTTGTGTATGTGGCTGGCTGAGGTGCTGGCAGGCAGGAATGGTCCCCTGCAGCCCCACCATCCTGAGTCAGAAGTAACCTTCCTGCTGGGGGCTGAAGGTTCTCTTTGCATCAGTAATCATCCAAGATTTTGGTGGTTCTGACTGCAAAAACTAGGAATATGATCTCTGTCTTGCAGCATCTCTAACCCCACCTAGCAGGAGCTCCCTGTCAGGTCCAGCAGTACAAATGCACAGTCCTTCATTTGCAGTTCATTACTAATTAGGATCAACTGTAATCTCCAGCAGTGTCTGTTTCCCTGGGCATCAAATTGGTATCCAGAGCTGGGTAGATGTGCTGACCCAAGCAGGGGTTTCCAGGGCACACTGTTGGCTTCTGGTGCCTCTGGTTGATGTGTTCACAGTAACCACTGACACTTGGATCAATGTGTCTCCTCTTGCTCAGATAGATCATAATCTCTGTGCTGAATCAATTCATGCAGGCACTTGGCATCACTTCATAAGGAGCCCCTAGCAGGGGACAGTGATAGAGGGGAGAGCACAGCTGGAGAAGGAGCTGCCCTGGCAGGAGACTGAGGAGTTGCTGTGAAAAAAGGCCAAATATTAATAGTGGAGGTTAGTGCAAATCACTTGGTTGCTCTAAGAGCCCCAGGCCCCAGCAGCATCACTCTCCAAAGCAGACTAAGGTAAAATGGATTTACTGGGGGGGGGTGTAGGGGGCTAAAGCAAAAGATTAGGTCAGGGCCTTGATTTACACAGCTTTTGGGGCTGGAACCAGCTCTCCTGAGGTCTATCCCAGGCTTTGGCACCAGCCTTTCTCCAGGGAGCAGGAGGACTGACTGTTTCAGTGTTCCTGTAGGCAGTGGTGGGGTGCTCAGTGCAGGTGGGGTGTCTTCCACAGAGATTTCCTCCTCTGCAGTGTGCAGCAGGTTGGATACCCCAGATTTTAACCTGCTCACCACCTTCCTGAGCAAGCCAGCAGTGCCTGCACTGCCTCTCAACCTGGGGCTTCTGCTTCTCCAACCAATCCAGCCCAGCAGAAGGGAGCAGCAGCGTGGCCAGCTCGTTTTGCTGAGAAAATTGCAGTGAGGGCAGAAAGAGGTGGTTGTCTACCAGCTCCCAGCCATACCATCCAAGAGAGTTTTTGGATAGGAAGTGAAGAGCAACTTTTCCCATGGGAACTACAGGGGGAGGCAAACTGAACTGAATGGAGGCCTCATAAATCAAAGACATGTGCCTTTGACTTTCTGCACTATAGCCTTGGGCAGCTGGTATTTATATGCCCAGTCAAGAATTTAAAAGGAAGAAAAAAAAAAGCCACAAAATGCATGAATTATATATAAAAAAAATGCTGAGTTCTGTGCTGTGTTCTCCATTGGCCTCAAAGTACTGCAGGAGGGGAAACTGAGGCAGGGTGCAGGAGTCTGCTGAGGATCAGGCAGAACCTCAGCCCTACAGGGATGAACACAAGCTGGTAGAGCTGTTCTTAGGTAGTTCTTAGGCATCCATCCTTCTCACCTCCACTCTTGGTGAGAGGGGAAGGGGTCAGGCAACACAACTGGCAGGGGCATCTATGTTTTGTTCAGTTACAGGCTAAATAGGTATCCCATGTGTTTTCTTCAGCAGTATTTGCACTGCCTGCTTGAGAAATCTACATCATCAAAGCCCTTTGCAGGTATTAATTCATCGTTGTTAACCTGCAGTGATGGGATTTTTCCAAAGCTCTCATTACCTGCCTAAGCTGGGAGCAGAACTGGCAGGAGCTGTGAGGGAAATAGTTAAGCATACTTTAAAATACCCAGGCCTGGGGAGATGTGATTGTGTGTGTGTGATCTGAACTTCCTTCATCCACCATCAGCCAAGCACCTTCCCATTTATCACTGATGGAGAGCAGGAGGTTACTTCCACTCAAGCACAGCCCCCTCCAGAAGTGTCTCTCCCAAAGCCACCTCTCCCCAGCTCAGAGCTGACAATAGATATTTCTGGGTGCTTGTCCCTTCTACCCATCACCAACCTCAGCCTGGGCTGTGGAGGTAAGTCAGAGGTGCTGTTAGGTCTCAGCACGGCATGAATTTCATCCCTTTTAAATGCTCCTTTTGTTCACAGACTCTCCTGCCAGCCTGCAGCAGCTGCAGTGCTCTAGTACAACACCTCCCCACCTCTTCCAGCCCACCAGCAGATTCTCTGGTGTCTGTAGATGCTCTTTGGGAGCTGATCACCTGCTTGGCCTGCAGTGGTGGTTGCACAGCTACCTCTGAAAGCACAATCAGCTCTTCCCTCCACTTTGCTGCTCTTTATCCTCTCTGTGCAGAGGGATCTGAGCCTGCCAGTGCCTTTGGGCAACCTCTCCCTCTTGTCTGGCCACTGTAAGCCAGTGCCAGGGGTTTGCTGAAGCACTATCAGCCACTGGCCCTGCACAGTTGTTTGTCTTCTCTCTTTTTTTTGAGGGCAACTAGATTCTGAGAAACCCAGGCGGGGAGACGGGAGCACAAAAGAACCTTTTGCTTATCTCTGACCTTTCTGGATGTGTGCTGCAGGGTGGCCTTTGGGGCCCAGATAGTGCAAAAGCTGGGATGTGTGATTAGGCACTGAGCAGCCATCTGCAGAGATCTGGTAAAGACCTGGGAGGTGGCAGCCAACAGAGGAAAAACAAGGGAAGTCTCTTCTGCAAAGCTGGGGTGGAGAAATGTGAGCGAGGTGGTAGGACAGGGCCTGGGTCTGGGGAGCAGGAGGGGCTTTGGAGGGCCAAGGGAGTGTTTGCAGCCTTGGTGGGTTTTTTGCTGATGGAGGGTGTAAGGAGCTGGGTGCTGGAGAAGAGCTGCCCCTGATCAGTGCCCTGCTCTGGGCAAAACCCAGCCCTGTCCCACCAGCTGTGGGCAGAGGTGAGCAGCCCCCTCCTCTGCTCCTTCAAACTCCCTAGTGCAAACACTTGGAGGAAAATGCTGATTTTTCTTACTCTTGTATATTAGAATGAGAAAAAGCATGACCCTGTGGTGGCTGTAGCCACCCCCTTGGGTGCTGGCTGAGAATTATGGCCAGAAGGAAGCAAATCATGGACTGGAGCTTTGTCCTGCCATGTCCCAGGTCACACCATGGTGTGGCAGAGCTTTGCTGCTCACAGCCAGTGTCTGGAAGACAAGGGAGGGCTGAGTTCTGACCGAAGTGAAGCCCCTGTGTGTTATCAGGTCTGTTATCTGCTGTGTTACTCAGTCTTTGAAGGACCAAATTTATTTCTCAGTGGAAGTGGGATTTGAGCCTCTCTTCTCCTGAGCTCGTATGGGACTTGTGGGAGTGTAACACCGTTGGTACCTTGACAGGATCAGCTCAGACTCGGTTGCAATTGGCCAAAGGATTAAGAATTTATGGGAAAGGGAGGCCAGGCACATGCAGCAGGATTGTGTATGGCTTGTTTCTGTAGAGAACAAGGCGAGAAGCACTGGAAGGTCTTGGGTTCATCTTGATGCAGAGCAGGAAGATTTTTGTGGGATGGGAAGAATGTTTCCTGCCCAGCTCCAGCGTGGAGAGACCCACTGTGGTGAGCCTGGGCTGCAGGGACAGACAGAGGGGACCACAGCCTGTGTTGGTATCCAGCAGCCTCAGGAAAAATTCCCCTTTATGGTGTCACAGCCAAATCCTCCTTCATCCACTTGGTAAAATACAAGGAATAGAGTGTGACCTTGGATCCAAACTAGAGATGGGTGGATTCAGATGAGACGTTAGGAAGAAGTTCTTCTCCATGAGGGTGGGGAGACACTGGCCCAGGTTGCCCAGAGAGGGGCTGGAAGCCCCATCCCTGGACATTTGGAAGGCCAGGCTGGCTGGGGCTGAGAACAACTGATGTAGTGGGAGGTGTCCCTGCCCATGGCAGGGGGTTGGAACGAGATGATCTTGAAGGTCCCTTCCAACCCTGACGATTCTATGACTCTAAACAAGGACAGAGAGATTAACTGAGCAGAATAGAACATCTATGTATTTCTTTTCAGGTAGAAAAAAAAAAAACTCATCAAACTTTCCCAGCCTCTCTGGAGAAAAACATCCTCTGCAGTGTCTTGTTTTGCTGAGGTCTCTCTTGGGCTGTTTCCAGCGGGTGGGGGGCTGCTGGGATCCCCGCTGCAGATGCTGCCAGCCCCACCCTGCCAGCCCAGGAGCTGCACTTTCTGTAGCCAAGTACCAGGGTGCCCTGGGGTCAGCTGGGGTGTAACCTCTGATACTTATCTTTGTGGGGCCTCCAGAAGATTCTTTCTTTTTCCCCAGATTGGTTTTTTTTCCCTCCCCTTTTCTATGTTTAGGCTTTAGTGCCCCAGCTCTGATTTCCTTTTTTAATTAGTGGCAGCAGTGTTTGTTTCACACAGTAATGAGCATTTCCCTTATGATGACAGCCACTTATGCAGCTTATGCTGCCTGCCCTGGTAACCACCAAGACTCAGAAGCTGGAGGTTTAATCTTTGCTTCCTCAGCTGGGGGAGGTTTGTTTCCCAGCATAGAGCACTAGATGCTCTTTTTTTTCCCCCCAAGTAGAAGACGTTAAGTCAGTTTATTTTACATACATACTCATTTAAACAGTTAAATGGTTCTGCCACCACAATATCCTCTGCGTGGTGAGAAGGGTAAAGCTTTCATGTGGATGGAGCAAAGGGAGAAGCCCACCTGATGCTGAGACAGAGTCGACCTAAATCTCTCCTGAGCATGACTTTCCTGCCTGCACTTGCCTCTGGGGTAAGGCAGCTTCACAGCCAGCCAGGTCTTGTCCCTACCTGGCAGAGTTTAAGCCAACCAGCACAAAGACCAGTGAGGAAGAGGAGGACTGGGGTGGGGTAGGGGAGAGCAGGACAGCCCCTCTGGCAGCAGCCTGGACCTCAGTGGTGTCACCCAGACCCCAGGTTGTCCCTGCTCCCCATGTTGGTTCCTCACACGGCTCCTTTGCCCACCTCATCTGGTGAAGTTGGCACCTCCTCGGGTGCTCCCCGTGTGTGGGGGGGCCCCAAAGGCCCAGATCTCAGGGTGGGGGGGATGTTTAGACCCATTATAAATCAAATAACAGCTCTTGGTTCCTGAGTTGTGGAGCTTGTGCCACTTCAAAGTGCTCTCTGGGAGTTGTCTCTACCAAAGCTAGCACTCAGCTGTTAAACTTTCTAAATCCTGACTGAAGCTGATTAATTTACACCGAGTTAATTAATAGGTCCCTTTCCAAGGGTTTGATCCAGTCATTCCATTGCACCACGTCATTTTCAGGGAGGATTAAATCCTTTGCTTACATGCTTAGAGAGTAGTTTTGGAGACATAATCTTGTAGCGTCGCTCACCTGGGGATTTTCTACCTTCTTGGAGGCCTTTAACACCATTAATACATGAACATCATTAATGATTAATCACCTAAATATGAAAGGAGTGAGCTTAGTGCCAGGTGAGTGCAGAATAAATGCATACATGTGTGCTCTGAAGTACCTGGCAGCAGTTTGCTGAATTAGTGCAGACCCACATACTTTCTTTATCTTGTTTAGAGGGAAACTGAGGCACATAGCAGCTAAATGGTCTGCCCAGGCTACCAAGCAAGGCAAAAAAGAGCTAGAAAATGAATCCCCAAGCATTGACACTTCTTGGCTCTTTCCACTATGCCCTTTTTGTGCTCCCTGTAAACATTGATTATGTATTTTTATTGTACGTCGTATTCTCTGAGTGAGGGGAATAATGCTCTTAATTCTCTCTGGGAAACTTGTTGAGCTACTAGAAAATAGAAATTGCTGTGCTGATGAAACCAGAGGCTCGTTTAGGGCCAGCTTTAGCTGACTCAGGCAGGCAGAAGAACCCTGCCCAAGCAGACCAGGGATCATTTGCAAGAACCGTTATCGGTGTTGACTCTGCAGCGTGTGGTTTAGCATCTCCTCTCATGCATTGTAGAACACAAGCTAGTCTGGAGATCCAGAGGCTATCCAAGCTGGTTCTGGCTTGTAATCTTGCTGAGGAATCACAAGAAGTTGGCATTGGAGACTCAAAAGGAAGTGGCAGGAGCCAGGACTGGCTGTTAGCTGTCAGCCCCCAGAAGGTCGTGCTTAGGTTGGTGCACTGAGGAGGAGGAGGTGGGAGTGGTGCTGCAAATGGGAAACATTGCCATGCACTGCACTGGTGTCTCTAGGAAACCTTTCAAGCACTCCCAGGCCCAGCAGTTTGCTAAGAAGACCCAGATCTCATTCCTTTCACTGCAGTTGCCAGCAGAAAGAGTTTTGTGTTTTGTTTTTAGGGTTGTTTTTTTTTTTTTCCCCCCAAGTAGAATCTGCTGCTGGCTCCACTGAAGCTGATCACAGCCTTTGTTCAACAATCAAGCCCTTCCTTATTCAGCAGTTCTACATCTCCTGAGCCTTGCCTGGGTATGAGGAGCTCCTGCTAACCCTGTGTGCTTGGGGACCCCCCGAGTGACCCAACAGCTGCACCATCAACTGTGACTGTGCTTGCAGCTCTTCTGCCCTCGAGCGTGACCACAGCAAAGGGGCTTCCTCCAAAATAGCAAAGTGCTGCCTTGATGCCCTTCAGCAGCTCCAGGAGACCCAACGGGTTGGTTTCATGGCCTCCGTGGGGTGGTGGTGGCCAGGGCTGGAGGGGGCTCCCAGAGGCTCTGTGTGGCTTGTGTATGTGCTGGGTCTTGCTTTCTCTTCTCCCGTACCTCAGGGTGCATCCCCAGCATCTCCCAAGAGGCTGTTTCCAACATCAGTCCTCTTTCAGTCGTGGTTTCCTCAGAGGGACTCACAGGACCGGGGGTATCTCTACTTTCCTTGGCTAAGGCCCTTGAATTCCAGTGCATACAACAGATGTAAGTAGCCGTGAGGTCTAACTGTCATCTCCCATCGCCTCCAGCTTGTTTACATCCCTGTAGAGCCTCCTGTTCTTGCCTTCTCTGTGGTTCTTAAGGGTTTGTTCTCTTCTGGTAAGGAAAAGGCAAGATCCCAGCTGACGTGGAGTCTTCTGGTAACTGTTGGAGGCAGCTGCAAACTGACTGTACTCCCCAGCCTCGATGAGGTCAAGACAGGAGCTGAATTCATGGGTTGGAGTTTCCCAGGAATTAGCTGCTGTCTGTTTGATGCTCTTCTGACTTTTCAAACTTATCGAGAGGCTGCCTCAGCCAGTCCCGTGTCTTCACTTGCATGTTCTGCACTGTGAGGTCTGTCAGCTGCCAACCAGGGCAAGGCCACTCCAGCCCTAACTGAGGGGCCAGATCCTCCAGAAGGTGCTGGTTAAGTCACTCCAGAGCACCCTGAGCCTGCCATGTGTTCCCAGATGGCTGCTTTAGGGGGGTGGTGAGTGTCTGGCACCCTCTGTTCAGACACCCAGCCCCTTGTGTCACATCCATGACCACAGTGTTTGAATCAAACAGGTCTCATCTCTGTGAATCTTCATCATAGGCATGGGAGAGGAGGGGGCAGGGTTCTCAAAGAGCTCAGCTTTGGCTGAGAATTACCCAGAGCCTGCTTCTTCCGCTGCCTTGAGAACAGAAAGGTTTGCTGGCTGCTGAGTGCCTTTGAAAGCTCAGCCCTTCATCTAGCTTTTATTTTCCTGCTTCTCCTCCCTTTTCTTCCTCTCCTGGCTCTCTCAGCATACATGCATCTGCCATCTGCCCAGTCTCTGCCTGGCCTGAGAAGTCAAAATCTGCTGCCAACTTGACGTTTGCCTTTTCTGAAGCCAAGGAGCTCAGGTGGGAGGAGAAGCCAGTCACTACTTTCCATCATGTGCAGCGCTCAGAGCTCAGCCTGGGAAATGAAAGTTCCTTGGCTGAGTGTGCCCAGCCTGTCTCCTCCTCCCCTGCCAGCTGAGCCTCACACATTTGTCACAGAACGAGCAGAGCAACGTGGTTCATCCCCCTCACTTTGCCCACTTCTCTCCATGTCTCCTCCACTTGCTGTTTGCAGCTCTCCACCTTGGGTTCTCCCCAGTTTGCCCAGGATTGTAGAGGTGTCTCTCTCCTTTTCTTCTCCCTAGGGTCACGTTAACAAGTTCAGCTTGGCCAGGGGACCAAGCTGCTCCAAAATACAGGAGGAAGAGCCAACAGAGAGACTCCAGAGATCCCTGTTCCAAAGTCACACTTGCAGAACAAAGGCAGGGGCATTCCAGGCCAAGGAACAGCAAAGGAACACCGCTGCACCTGACGGGCCATGGTGACCCACGTGTCCTTGTCCCCATGTTCCTCGTGTGTTCATGGCCCTGATTCCCTCCTAGGCTGTCAGCAGGTAAGGACCATGGCTTCCCAGAGAGGTCACATCCCCTGGCACTGCCCAGTGATCCCTGCAGTGCCCCCGTGACAGCCCTTTATCTGGCTGAGCAACACCTTAGGGGTCCAAACCAGCATCTCCAGCTGCATCCTTCAGCTGCTTGCCAGGGGCTTTGGCTCGAATACATCAGGCAGGAGAGGACGTTTTTATGGTAATGACAGTTCCTAGTAGGCCTGGCAAGCCCAGTGCTCCTCACACCCTGACCCGAGCAGGGCAGATAATCATTGGGGCTGATGGGGCTGTGCAGCAGCTCTGCACTTATCACTGCCCTGAGCCTGGACAGGGACTGGCAAGGTGGCCCTGGGGCAGGGAGTCTCCTCCACCAGAGAGGTGTAGAGGAGTCAACAGCAGCTACAAGGTCCTCCTTGTTTGTTGGGCTATGGAAAATGACCCAGCAACAGAGTTCTGCAGTGTGGCACAGATACTAGGGATTCATCCCTGAGCCAGCAGCCAGCCAGAGCAGAGCATTTCCAGCTGGATTTTGGGTCCTCCACCCCTGGAGCTGTAACACCCACAGCAGGCTGCTCACTGTCCAGACCTTAGTGCTTGTTCTGGGGACATGCTCTGCCAGCTTGCCTTATAAATACTGCTGAAAGGCTACAAAAATAAGCTCAGAAGCACTCATGCCTGATTACAGGAACCTCGTTGTTTGTCAGTTCTCAGTGGGAAGGAAGTTCATATTTTAACTGTACAGACAATCTCCTGGTAGGAGGCTGGTGTTGCACTGTGGTAGATCTGATTCACAGAACCCCAGCATGGTGGGGATTGGAGGGACCTCTGGAGATGCTCTGGTCCAACCCCCTGCTCCAGCAGCTCCCCCAGAGCAGGGGGCCCAGCAGCGTGTCCAGGCCCCTTTGGGATCTCTCCACACAAGGAGCCTCCACAACCTCTCTGGGCAGCCTCGGCCAGGCTCCAACACCCTCACCCCAAACAACTTTCTCCTCCTGCTCACATGGAACTTCCTGGGGTCCACTTGGTGCCCGGTGCCCCTTGTCCTGTCCCTGAGCACCACTGACAGGAGTCTGACCCCAGCCTCTTGCCCCCCCCCTTTAGCTCTTGATCAGCATTGATCAGATCCCCTCTGGGGCTTCTCTTCTCCAGCTCCACAGCCCCAGGGCTCTCAGCCTTTCCTGGGCACAGAGATGCTCCAGGCCCTTCAGCATCTTTGTAGACTCTCTCCAGTCATTTCTTGTCTCTCTTGAACTGGGAGAAGGACAGTATTTCTGCTGACACATACAGGAGTGTCACTGTGGACTTGCTCTTGGCAGCAGGTCTGGCTGGAGTGGCTGAAGCTTGGCTCTTCTGGAGAATAGTTGAGTAGGACACAATACCATTTTCTCTAACTCATATAAACCACTGCTGATGTCAGCTTATGATGTCTCAGAAGGTACCTTCACTGCTGTGATGGTAGGAGAGGGCAGAGTGGACAGACAGGAGCAGTAATTACTGATGATGTGATACGTAGATGATACACAACTACCAGAGCTGCTGGGAGAAATGCCACCATGTTTCTGTAGGGATGCAGCATCTCAGGGAGTTTGATCTCCACTCCTCTCTCGGGATACACGGGGGTCCCTGGCTGTGATGGTGACAAGAAATATAGTGACATTTTTGCCTGTTCTGGGAGCAGAGTCTGATACTGAGACACTGAGACTCGTCTTCAAAGGTTATCTGAAGGATGGCTGTGGATTGTATTTTATTTCCATTTATTAACCCGTTCTTCTTCACCTGTACTTAATCACTGGGGTTTGCAGGCCCTTAAAATTTCCCTTCTTTGGTTTCCCAGTCTGAACTGGAGGGATGAGCCCATTTCACTGCCTAGGTGAGGGTGGTGTTGGCTGGGCAGGCTCAGCTCGGTGCCCGCTGCCTGCGTGGGCATATTCTGGCTGCTGTGGGGCTGGTACAAGATGTTTCCTTTCAGTTACACCGAGGGTGAAGTGAGCCCAGCCAGAGAGCTCATGGTGGAGGCTTCTTGCCTGCGAGGTCTGCCTCTGGTTCAAAGCCCTCCTCGTGTGTTCTCAGCCTGTGCTGGGAGGTCACAGCAAGGCAGGTGAACCGCAGGCAGGGGAAGTCAGCAGGGTATCAATCGCTTGCTTTCTACCCCAAAAAACACATCCACAGCATAGTCCTCCCTCCCTCTGAGGAACCATGGCCTCAACTGACCCAGTGAGATCCCTGCCTGCCCATCTCTGGCACCCCAGAGCTCAGTGCTGGGGTATTTCCACCGCGACGCTGGCCAGGGGGTAGTGGGACCCTTCCGAACCCACCCTCTGTCCTGTCCTGACATCATCCCCTCAAAAAGAACAATCCTCCTAGTCCTGACCTGCCCAGTCTCCATCCCTGTTCACCTCCTGACCAAGGTGAGCTGAAGATCCAGCCCCACTGGCTGCCAGTCCAGCTCCAGCCCTGCTGCCATGGTTCTTCCATGGTTCTGCTGCCTGCTCCATTCTGGACAACGTGCAGTGAGCAGCTGGGACACAAGCAGGTGATGCTGGGAACAGCCTCATCCCATACCAGAGCCAACCTCCAGCAGGAGCCTGACTTCCAAGGATTATCCCTTCTCCCTGCTCCCATTTCAGCTGGGCCAGCCCCCTCCTCTTCCTCACCACCAGGTGGGACAGATCCTTTCCCCAGCACAACCCCAGCAAATTCCCTTTCTGCCGAGGAGCCTGAGCTGGCCCTGCCTCCCTGGCTGGCAGTTTGTGTTGGCAGACAGGTGCCAGGCACTGCCTTTGCCACATCAAATGAAGGAGATCATGCAAGCAAAAATTCTTAGAAAAACCCAAACGCTTCTCCTCTACCAAGGAGGGTGTGCAAGACATGGGCAACAAGATCAATGCAGGGCAGGGAAAGGCAGGAAGGCTGGACAAGGGAAGGGTGTTGTAAAGAAGAGGTATTTTATATGTAAAATTTCAGGGCAGTATTTTGAACAATTTGCATACTTGGCGACCACAGATAATCCCCTGAAATGAACTAAATATATCACAAGTGGGGGCTTTCCAAGCCCAGTTTGCTTTCTGAAATTGATTGGTTTCAACTTTGCATTTTTTTTTTCTCTATGATCTTTCTTTCTATCTTTACCAGCTGAATTTGGCTGGTTTCTAAAAGGCCTGATTTGGGAGCAAAACTGAGCATTCACCTGGGGATGGCTCACTAGGGTCTGAGTTTGAGTCAATGAAAATGTGACTTAATTTTAGATTTCATTAGGAAAAGGGAACTACGGCAGCAAACAGCTGCTGAAATGACAGATGAAGACAAACTTCTCGTGCTTTTCATACAAAGTCAGGTGAAACTCCATTTAAATCCCTGCTGGGGGACTTGAACTGTTAGTGAGGGGAACTGGGCTGGCCTCACTGGAGTCAAACTGGCCCAGTTGCTCCGAAATGGAGCCTCTCCAAAGCCAGGGCCACTTTGGAAATGTTCTCCTAAATGATTCACCAACAGACATAACAAATTGCTTGCTCAGCGCGTGTTTACAGATGGGTCTCTTTTCATCCCTTCCCACCTCTTTCCAATCACTTCTTTGTTCTCTTCTGGAAGCCACCTCAGCAAAGGGCTTCCCTACATCCCACCAGGTCTCTCCTTTAATAATCCTGGTTAAGGAACTCGCATTATTAAATTTATGTCTATGCCAGGAACAGGCAGGAGGGATACAGAATAAACCCAAACAGTATCAAGTCACACTTATTTTTGTTTAAATAGACAACTGGTCCCAAAGCTGCTCTAATAAGGGGACTTAAGTCAATGTAGGAGCTGTATTTGGAAGCAGCAAGCTTTCCTCTGCAGAGCTCTCACGTATTCACTGCTGGATCTAAGCATTGCTGAGATTCAGCATTGGGATGATATCACCCCAAACTAATTAGTTGTACTCCAGAGTCTGACCAAGTCAGAGGAAAGGGAATGCCGTGGGTGCCAGGAATGGGAAAGATGTTAGGAAACACATCCCCTGGGTCTGATGTTTAACTTGTACTCAACCAAACTTCCCTTCAATTCAGCACAAGCATTTTTCCCAAGTTAAGAATGGATAAGATATGGGAAAGGAGAGAGAGCCAGCCCCGGGGGGAGGCAGTTGCCTTGTGTTTAAGCACAGGGAAATCCTCAGCTCTCCTGCCCCCTGGACCAGGCTGAATGAGTGTGGAAGATGCTGAATGAGTGTGGAAGATGCTTCACCTCCCATTCATGGGCACCAGAGCAAACATCTGTGACAGGCCAACGTCGGTGCCTCGTCCCTGCAGTGCTCAGCCCAGGCACTGCCGTGGCAGCAGATGAAGCTGAGCACCCCACACCATGACCTGCTGCTGCTGCTCCACCTTCAGCAGCAGTTTCAGTGCCTGTGATGGACCCTGAACTGGGCCATCTCCTTCTGAAGCAGCAGGGACTTGTTGGCAAGCACAGAGTGGGACAGCAAACTGCCCCAGCACCCTGTGCCAGCCCTTGTGTGCCCTGCTGGGAATGGTTTGGGGTATCTCTCCACTTCAGGGAAAACTGGGTGTGGAATAGAGTAGGGTGTTTGAAGTGCTTTGAAATCCTCAACCCCAAAAGTGTGAACTCCTGCCTTGGCTCTTTCTCACACTTGCACAACATGGTGCCTCGTTCTCATTTGGTTCTGGGGATTTCCTGCAGTGAATGAGAGTTATTTGCTGATTGGATTTGGTTTTCAGGGCCTTGGTGCAGGTTAAGCAGTTTCATTTTGATGTCACTGATGACACTGTACTCCCAGTATGACCAAGGGAGAAGGTGGCCTAGCTCTTGGCAGATCAACCTGGACGGAAGACAGCTATGAAATAGGAGGCAGAGAAAAAGAACTGATGGTGTTTGTTGACAGCCTTTGGAGCTGAGCCCGCTGCTGATGCACAGTGATGTAGATAAACTCTTTCTGCAGAGCTTACAGACCTACCCCTGTGAATGGCCACCCTTGATCCCAGCCCACATGTGACACCAGGTGCCCATCACAAGCAGACCTGCTGCTGCCATTGCCCTTTTCAAAGCTCTGCCTGCTGGTCACTCTCTTTAATTCATCCTCAACATACCAAAAAAATGAGCCCCTTTTATGATTCAGCAAAGAATAACATTGCTGGGTCGAGATCCTGGAAGCCATCAGGTTTTTTAATTTTTACTCTGAAGGAATTTCCTTTTTTTACTCTTGCTGGGCTCTCTCTTGCCACAGCCAGGAAGCTGACTATCTATGGACAGCAGCGACCAAAATTTGGTTTTCCTGGAATTTTCTCTTTTCCCTCCGCACACCCACACAATGGGCTTTTTAGGATGCCAGCAGCCTGTAATTTGCTTTTCTAGCCTGATAATGTGGCTTGCAGAGGCATCAGTTTTGCCAAGTCATCATCTGGAAGGAACACTTTCTTATGCAACAGGCTTCATTTTCCCCCTCGGTGTCCTGTGGCCCATGGTTGCCACCAAGCCCAGCTCCAGCTGAACGGGCTGACTCTGAACCACTGTGCAGACACTGGGAAGCAGCAGAAAGACCATGAAGTCTGGGAATGGGCCTGAAACTTTCAATTTCACAAGGCACAGCCCAGAAACCAAAAGGACCAAGAACCCAGTGCTGTGGTTTCCCTTTGCCTGCCTAAAGAAAATAGCTGCTGTCTATTTTTACTGAAAATGTGGGACATGGGGCCCTTCTCTTCCCCTGCACAAACGGGGGATGCTGCTCACAATGAGGGAGTGGGGGAGTGGAGCAGGGGGGGGGTCACCCCGGATTAAAACCAGCTGACTGGTCCACAGAAATTTCTCCCATAGATTCTTCAAATATTTCTTGCCCGCACCGCTGGGAGATTTATTTGTAAGGTGGAAGAAAGTTAGTTGGGAAAGGGATTTGGGGATCTCATCTCATCTCACCTACGTGAAGTCCTCTTTTGCATGGGATGAGATTGATCTAATTCCTTCCCTTTTCTTTCCATGCTCTGGGGTGTTCCTGGGGCGTTCAGCACAACAAATTGATGCTGATGGCATCATTAACAATTTGCAGCATATCATGTACCTTACAGAAAATGAAAGCCACCTGTGGGCCTGTAGAAATGGGATTCCAGCACGTGCAGAGCCTGTTACGTGTGTGACCTTTGTGTTCACTGTCATGGGCAGGATTTTGAACCCCTGAACCTCTGGTCGAAAAGATGGTTTTCATTTTCAACCCAAAAAAAAATCCAGAGCAGAGAGAACAAAGACTTAGTCTTGTTTTACTTACCCTTATTAACTTCATATGTTGGTTCTTCATTAAAAGACTCTTTAGAGATGTCTGAAAATACACAAAAAAAGTACTAAATGTGTCAAAATGGCATGACTGGGGGGGGAGTAGCTATTGGGGCGAATCACTCCTTTAGCCTAAAATTACACACAAGTGTATATGCTGAGGAAAACTCCAGCTGGTCAGAGGTATTCCAGCTGAGTCCCAAAAGTCCTCGATTTCTATAAACCCCATTGCTCTGCTCCTTTCTGAACAGGAGCAGCTTTCTCCCCAGGACTGGAGATAAGGATTATTATTGCTGGGAGTTGACTCTGGGTTGTCTCCATCCCTCTCTGGTGCTCCCAGCCCAGTGATACCACCCTGGAAAATGGAATGTCCTGCCCTGTGCAGTGACGTGTTGGGCTGCTGAGGTGTCAGAGGGCAGGATGAGCAGAACTGGCAGGGAATGATGCTGTTTAGCAGAGTGGGTGATGCTGGTGGTCTGGAATCTGCTTCCCACCTCTCACATTTGCTATTATAATCGTTTGGTTCCAACAGCTGCTGCAAATGCCCCACTGCTGCACCATCCCAGTGGTGAGAGGCTGATCCAGGCAGGTCATCCCACTGGGGCATGTGGCCTTTGCAGCTGGTATTGGGCACTGACATTAAAACTGGACCTCCTGAGCTAATTGTCTCCGCTCAGTGAGGAGCTTTTCATTTGCAAGCTTGAAGGCAAACCATTCCCCCTTCCATTAGAGAACCTGCTGCTGCTTTCTGACCCTTCCCATTGGCAAATCCAAGATATTGCAGGTTTTGCAGCCAAAGACAAACATCAGAGAGCAACGTGGCCAGAGTTACAGCCCCTTGTCTTCAGCTTTCCATACCAGGGAGCAATTTCTGCTGGGCCAGCTGGGAGCAGACTCAGGTACCTGTGCAGAACAAATGCTGTGCTGGGAAAGTCACAGGGCGGACTTACTCAGAAGGCTTTAAAATTCCTGAAGTAGCCACTCCACGTACAATTTGCAAAGGCATTTCCAAACAATTGTTAATTATTCTGAAAAGCCAGCCAGGCCTGAAAAACCCTTATCTCAGCAGCCACGGAGGTTGCTATCTCCCATGGAGCTGCACCAGGAGGAACTGGAGGGTAACTGGGGAGACAGCAGGCTCGGTACGGGCTGCCTCCATGTGTGTAGGCAGCTGATTATTTTCATAGCCTTGAAGCACTTTGGTCAGACACGCCAAAAAATGGGTATGGATGTAAATACTGAAAAAAATTACTTGTCATTTGGGTTGACAGCAGCTTCCCGGGGCTGTCCCGGCTTGCAGAGAGCTCGACACCGCCTCAGCCCCGACCCTGAGGATGCCGGGGGTCCGAGGACACTGTGCAGCCGCCGGAGTCTCGGCGGAGGGTCGCGATATGTCCCGATCCTGGGTCTTCCCCCCCCCCCAACATGGCAGCAGCGCCCCGCGGCCGCCCCACGTGCTGTAATCCCGCCGGCGCGCCCCTCGCCCCGCCCCCTGGGGGCGTGGCCACCGCTCGCTTTCGGCGCGTCTCTGCCGGTCGCGCCGCTGATTGGCTGCTGGGCGGCGGTGGCTCCGCCTCCTCGGCGCGGTTGGGCCCGGGCTGGGCGGTGGCTCCGCCCCCCCGGGAGCGCGGCCAGTTCCCGGCGTCCCGCGGCGGCTGCAGCGGAGCCGGTGGGGTGGCTGTTCCCTGCCCGCTCCCCGCCCGTACCCATGGAGCTGCTGTGCGTCGAAGCCGTGCCCCGTGTGCCCCGCGCCGGCCGCGACCCGCAGCTCCTGGGGGACCGGCGGGGGGGGCCGAACCCCCTGAGCCAGGAGGGGCGCTACCGGCCCCCCGTCTCC
>VYZX01024576.1:47722-129787 GCA_013401335.1 Brachypteracias leptosomus
GGAGCGCTACAGCCCCCGCGTCTCCTACTTCCAGGGCGTGCAGCGGGAGATCAAGCCTTACATGCGGAAGATGTTGGCTTTCTGGATGCTGGAGGTAACGGCACCCGGCCGCTGCCTCCTCTCCCGCCCCAGCCTCCGGGGCTTGCCCGCTCACCGGCGCCTTTCCGCGCTTGCAAACGTGCTGCGGCGGGAGAGAGCTGGGGGCGGGGGGAGCGCAGGGCAGGGGCACCCGAGCGGGTTGGGGGGGGGCTCAGGGCAGTCACCTCGTGGAAGGGTGCAAAGGACAATCCAGGCGACAGGAATGTGTCGGAGGTCTGGTCTCCGGTGGGGAGGGGAGGGTTATGCCGGTGGGGGCTACACGTGGAGGCTCCGGAGGCGGGTGGGGAAGGCGGTGGAGCAGTGAGTGCTGGAAGATGTGGTTGCTCCATGCAGAAAGAGCAGCCCCCCCCAGGCTCACAGCCTGTGCTCAGCTCACCCCTGCTGCTAGCAGCACCCCTGCTCCCCAAAACTTGTGGGCAGGGAGCTCAGCCCTGCACCCGGCAGGCCAGGGACTGGCGTTTCCTGAACATTCCTGCTTAAAAAAGGGGGAAAATAACACCGCTGCCATTTGCTTCCCTAAATTAAAACTGAATGTGGCTCCCTGCGGGAGTGGGGAAACCTCCTGGGCCTCTTCATGAGATGGTCAAAGAGTCTCAATAGAGAAAGAAAGAACAGATCCTGCAAAGCACAAATGTCTGCTCCCCACCCGGCCGCTGTTGCAAGAAGCTGCTGCTGTCAAAGAATGAGCAAGAAGCTTTTTAAAGTTGTTGGTTTATTTTTTAATGACTGTTTTCCCTGCTATCATTGTCCTGTGCCTGCAACTCGCTGTCTGAGAAGGATACTCAGCTAAATGCTGCTTTGGAGCCTGTTCCTGTGAAGCCCCTGAAGGCAGGGAAGCAGCAGATGACACTTGGCAGTTGTCCCAGCCCTGGTGTCCCCGGCGCTGGGGCAGCTGCTGCTGGCAGGAGCCTGGTGGCATTTGCTGCTGCATGAGGGGAAACCTCAATATTTTTATGGTTGCGTTGGAAGAAGGAAGTTAAATGTGACCAGTGTTTTGATGCTGGTTGGGAGATAAGAGCAGAGGACTGAAATTCAGAGCTCCTGGATTCTCTTGGTGGCTGGGGGAGGAGGAGGAGGAGGACTTTTGGACTCAACCATTGATTTGGGCTCTGCCATTGATTCTTCTGGAGCACTTAAGGTGGAATTGCCCGTGGATTCTGCCCCATTAGGTCTTTAGCTGGAGATATGCTGGAATTGCTCATTTTCTCCAGAGGTCCCCAGTCCCTACAGAGCAGAAAATGGCAGCTTTGCTCTACAGCTGCCTGGAGACATCCCCAACAGGGAGCATTGAGCAAGGAGCCAGAGAAAGCAATCTTGGGTTTAACTTAGATGTAGCTAGACAGTGTGCACAGATAAATTCTGCAGCTTGCTGCAGGAAGACAAAGTCTTAATGGGGTGCTCAAACCTGCTGCTGGTGTAACCCCACCAGAGTCATGCACTTAACACCTGTAGCTAATTCACCCCTTAGCACCGAGGTGCCTTCAAAGCCCTTGCAGATAAGTGTGAAACACCATCAGGACCAGCCCCTTTGAAGCTGTGGTGCAGGCAGGATCCGGGGAGTTCTGTGCTGATTAAAACTTCCTTTTTATTTTATTTATTTTTGTACCTGGGTGTTGTCAGGTGTGTGAGGAGCAGAAGTGTGAANCCGCAGCTCCGGGGGCACCGGCGGGGGCTGCAGACCCGGCTGAGCCAGGAGGAGCGCTACAGCCCCCGCGTCTCCTACTTCCAGTGCGTGCAGCGGGAGATCAAGCCGTACATGCGGAAGATGTTGGCTTTCTGGATGCTGGAGGTAACGGCACCCGGCCGCTGCCTCCTCTCCCGCCCCAGCCTCCGGGGCTTGCCCGCTCACCGGCGCCTTTCCGCGCTTGCAAACGTGCTGCGGCGGGAGAGAGCTGGGGGCGGGGGGAGCGCAGGGCAGGGGCACCCGAGCGGGTTGGGGGGGGGCTCAGGGCAGTCACCTCGTGGANTTTTAATGACTGTTTTCCCTGCTATCATTGTCCTGTGCCTGCAACTCGCTGTCTGAGAAGGATACTCAGCTAAATGCTGCTTTGGAGCCTGTTCCTGTGAAGCCCCTGAAGGCAGGGAAGCAGCAGATGACACTTGGCAGTTGTCCCAGCCCTGGTGTCCCCGGCGCTGGGGCAGCTGCTGCTGGCAGGAGCCTGGTGGCATTTGCTGCTGCATGAGGGGAAACCTCAATATTTTTATGGTTGCGTTGGAAGAAGGAAGTTAAATGTGACCAGTGTTTTGATGCTGGTTGGGAGATAAGAGCAGAGGACTGAAATTCAGAGCTCCTGGATTCTCTTGGTGGCTGGGGGAGGAGGAGGAGGAGGACTTTTGGACTCAACCATTGATTTGGGCTCTGCCATTGATTCTTCTGGAGCACTTAAGGTGGAATTGCCCGTGGATTCTGCCCCATTAGGTCTTTAGCTGGAGATATGCTGGAATTGCTCATTTTCTCCAGAGGTCCCCAGTCCCTACAGAGCAGAAAATGGCAGCTTTGCTCTACAGCTGCCTGGAGACATCCCCAACAGGGAGCATTGAGCAAGGAGCCAGAGAAAGCAATCTTGGGTTTAACTTAGATGTAGCTAGACAGTGTGCACAGATAAATTCTGCAGCTTGCTGCAGGAAGACAAAGTCTTAATGGGGTGCTCAAACCTGCTGCTGGTGTAACCCCACCAGAGTCATGCACTTAACACCTGTAGCTAATTCACCCCTTAGCACCGAGGTGCCTTCAAAGCCCTTGCAGATAAGTGTGAAACACCATCAGGACCAGCCCCTTTGAAGCTGTGGTGCAGGCAGGATCCGGGGAGTTCTGTGCTGATTAAAACTTCCTTTTTATTTTATTTATTTTTGTACCTGGGTGTTGTCAGGTGTGTGAGGAGCAGAAGTGTGAAGAAGAGGTCTTCCCCTTGGCCATGAACTACGTGGATCGCTACCTGTCGACGGTGCCCATGAGGAAAAACCACCTGCAGCTCCTGGGGGCAGTCTGCATGCTCCTGGCCTCCAAGCTGAGAGAAACCATGCCCCTGACTGTGGAGAAACTCTGCATTTACACAGACAACTCCATCACACCTCAGCAGCTCTTGGTAACCAGCCCTAGTTCAAAGAACCCTCCACCTCCTCCCCAGCTCTTATCTCTGTAGCCTACCTGCCTCCACGTCTCCTCCTTTTCCTTCTTCCTCTGCCTTCCCCAACCAACCTTCTCTCTTCCTTGCCCTGATCAGTTGGTGGAGACCTTTCCATCCTGGGCAGCCCCTTGCTGTGGGAAGCAGCTTCATCACCTCCACATCCCAGAGAAAGTTCCTTGTGCCTTACGTCCTCAGTGACAGCTCTGGAGGACAAAGGCTCCTGTCTGGTGGCCTGTGCTGGGCTGTGGGGCTCTGACTTGCCCCGACTGAAGATTTGTTTCCACACCAGCAGGAAAAATGAAGCTTTAAGTGGAGAGTTAACTGGCAAAGTGGGTGGGAGCTTTTCTGAGCTAGGATCCAGCTGCCAAGGTGATGGGAATCAGTGGGACCTTGCTGCTGCCCAGGTCCTCTTGCATGCCCTTGAGTTAAAGCAGGGCCACTCTGCCTCTCATCACCCAGCTGGAGCTGTGTAGGCTTTGAAAGGCAAAGTTCAAAGATCCAAACCTCAGAGTTCAATGGGGGAGGAAATTGGAGAACCCCTTTTCTTGGGGGCCTTCTGTGCTGGTAGCTGAGAGCCCTCGGGAGGAAAGAGCCACCTCCCTTTGAGTAGCAAACATCCCTGGAGACAGTTTGCCTATGAGAGTTTCTCAGGGTTACTCATCACCTTATAAAATCTCTCCTTTTTGGGGGGCTGGGGTGGGTGGGATGATCTGAGTGTGATTTGTCCCCAGGGTGGGGAGTGAACCCACAACACTTTCAGGTGTGAATCGGAAGGCGGTTCTGGGAACTGGGGAGTTCTAGGGTGAACCTGGGTTTTCCAAGTGGCACTGAAGGCTGGGGAAAATCCCCTCACCTCCAGAACTCTCCCTCGAGTCATTTGTGGGTGGATTTTGCCTCAGGTAGCACTCGGGGCAAACTATGTGGATCATAACCATGAATAGTTAAGGAATGCCCAGAGGAAACCCACGTGCTCATTTCTCTGGTCCAGGGGCTGCTGCAATCTCTGTGTGTGAAGTGTGAAGGGTCCTCCTGCTCTACCAGTAAAGCTTCGCCCTTGAGAGCTCCTCATCCAGTGATGGATCCATGTGGGTATCTTCTCAGGGCTGGGATCTGCCACGTGAAGCTAATCCCAGCCTGTATCTGGAGGGTTCCTCTTGGCCCTGTGATAATGAGGGGTTAACATTGAGCTGGACAAAAAGGCAGAGGGGAAGGGGAGTTGGTTTGTATTCACTTCTCTGCTGGGCCACCAAAAATTGCCTCTGTTTTTGAGGCAACAAGCTGAGAAGATGTCCACAGTCTTCTAGGCAAGTGGGATGCATCTCAAAGCAGCAGAAACCATGCTCTCCATGCCCTCAGGAGCATGGGGCTGATCAAAATATGTGTGGGGGTCAGTGTCAGGTTTCTGTCCCTTCAGAGTGATGGATAAACTCAGTTCAATGGGAATATGGGTTGCAGGGAGGTGAATTTACTGCCCTGCTTCACTTCTGTCTGCCTAGGCAGTCCTGTTGTCACCCCTGCAGGCTGGGGGAGATGGGCACAGCAGCCTCTAGTGATTTCTGCAGCATGAACCTTGGGGTGCAAGGACTTGCTCTTGGTGGGCACCTTGTGTGTGTCTCCCGTGGATCCCCATTTACTTGTTGGTCTATTACTGGTGAGCATTTGTCTCTTTTCAGTTGAATCTTAAGCTGTGTTTGTGGCAGCCTCCTTCCAGAGGAGAGCAGTTGGGAGATGTGCAGGTGGGCAGAGTGTGCCCCCCATCCCTGGAGGCTTTCCTTCCCTCTCACTCTCAAGTGCTGATGCCTCCTCACTCAGGCTTTTTTTATTTCTTCCCCTCAAAGGTTTGTCAGCAGGAAGCTGTGGCTAAGCTGTGCCCCAATCTTCATCTTCCCTGCTCCCTCCTCCTGCCAGTGTTGGGGTGGGGATGGAGGAACGTGCTGGCTGCTGCCTCTTGCTCACTCCTGATTGGTACTGGAGTTCTCCTTCCCTGGGCTTTCTCCCCACCAGGTCTTGGCACTGGAGTTCTCCTTCCTTGGGCTTTCTCCCCACCAGGTCTTGGCACTGGAGTTCTCCTTCCCTCTGCTTTCTCCCCACCAGGATCCTGGGTTGCTCTCAGGAGGCACAGCCATGGATTTCTTTCATCATTCTGCTCCAGAACCAATATGCAGTTGAGGTGGCCAGAAACGTCTTCGTTCTGGGGGTCAAAAGTCCTTTCTTGGGATAGCCCAAGGTAGCTTTTTCCAGGCAAGTAGGATCCCTTTCCTCCTTCCCAAGGGGGTGACCGTGAGCTCTTGGCAGTGCAGGGGCTTGTTCCTGTGATCAGTGCCTGCCAAAGGGCTGAGCAGGAGCCATCACAAACCAGCCACAGCCCTTGGGGAGAGAGGTGCTGAGGCAGGAGATGCTCTGTAGCCCACAATCACCTTTCCCTGCCTCCCACAAGGCTTGGGTTTGGTAGATGTTTAACCCTGCTTGGGGCAGATCCAGCTCTGGTCTCATTCCTCCCCACTGCAAAGAGGGAGTGGAGGTAACATCTGAAGCTGCACGAGGGATTTCTCTTTGCTCTGGGCCCTGACAAGAGTTAATACCCTGATTACAAAACCCGGGCGAGCTGCTTCCCTCCTCTGTGCTAATCGTGGTAATGTCACTTCTCTTTCACAATCCTGCAGTGGAAGAGGGTGGGGAGGGGAAGGGGGAGCTTCTTCATCACAGCTTGGACAATGGGGCATCCTGGCCTCTCCTGGTGGCTCGGGGCCATCCCAGCTCCCCCCGTGTCCTCCCCAGCCCTTTGGAGGAAGCTGCCTCCTCTTCCCAGGAGGTTTGCTTCCTTCTCTTGCCGGGATGCTTGGCACCAGCTCAGCAGCTCAGAAAGGACACATTTGAAACAAAATCTTGATGAAGTTATTCTAGGGAGAAGGAAATGATGCAAGGAGGGACTTGTCCATTTGGAGGAAGTTGGATTTCCGTCAGGGGCGTTATCTAACCTACCTTTCTTCTCTTATTTTTCTCTTTTTATTTTTTAATGAAGGCTTTTCTGGCCTGTGCAAGAGGGTGTTCAGCTGCTTGAAGGTTGCAGGTCACCTTCATCTGCCTGGTTTGCCCCTAATATATGGTCTTGCCTCTGAAATTATGGACTAAGGTCAGTTTTGCAAACCCCCAGGTATTTCCTAGCAAAGACTGTGAGCAAGATCAATCCCCTAGGCAGGTAATGAAGGGAGGGGTGGAAATAGGAGGAGACACTAGCTTAGTTAAAGGGATGCTCACTGGTGGTAGAGCATTGACTTTCCAGCAGCCAAGCTTGTGTTTTACTGCTCTACTTTCCACTCACTGCATGGGTGGGGTAGATGCGACCGTTTCTGCACCTTCACCCTTGACATCCAGCCTTGAACTCTGGCCAGGGGAACAAACGTTTGCCCCACATTTCCTCTTTGCTTCCGTGGCTGCTCATTTCTGTAGGTTCTGGGTCGGGTGGGTGGCCAGCAGCAACTTCAGCACCTCTTCCCACCCTCTTTTTGAGTCAGCTCACGAGCAGACCCTGCTCCCCTTGGCCCGTGTCTCACCAAGTATCAAATGGTACCTTGAGTGACAAAATCAAGCTCAGCTTCCTCTTCTGCAGGCAGGGCTGGGCAGAGGGGAGCTGGGCAAATGGGGCTACACATGCTCCTTGTAGGCACAGCAGGTGTGGGGGTGTCACCAAGGGTAGAGCTTGAGGCGGGGAGTGGCTGTCACCACATGGCAAGTGACTGTCACATCCCAGGCTGAGTTTGCAGAGCTGTACATTGAGTAAAACCATCTCAGCTTGTCTCAGGTCTCTGAGAGGGAGCTGAAGCAGCAACCAGGGACTTGAGGAGATGTGGCACTTCATGAGATGGTCTAGGGGTCAGGGAGATGTTGGACTTGATGATCCTAGAGGTCTTTTCCAACCCAAATGATTCTATGAGGCTGTTTTGCTGCAACACAACTGCTCTGAGATCACCTGGGCAGGGCAGGGGGCAATGGTCGCTACTTTCCTTCCTTCTGGTTGTTTTCTTCTTCTTGTGGGCTGCAGCCAGGAGAGATGAAGGGAGCAGCCTCAGAGAGGGGAAGCTCAGCTGCTCTGCAGAGACACTGGCCAAGCTCTGTCCTGGGGGATCTTGCAGGAGGGGCACCTGATGATGGGATGCTCCATGGGCAGCCTGCAGCCCTTCCACGGACACGGTGGGCTCTGCAGGCTGGGGAAACAAAGGAATGGCTCCCATTTTCTTCCTCTCTTTATTACCTGGGCAGAGACTGACTCAACGAGGTGCAAAACAAAATGCCAGGAAGAGGATGTTTGCTGCAGTGTGCTGCTGCTGTCACAGCCCCGCTCGCCTGGCTCCCCAGCCTTTTGTTCTCCTGCTCCCACTGATAGAGTGATTCAGAGGCTCTGCCACGCTGCTCTGGGAGCGGGGAGTCCCCAGGGTGAGCAGGAGAGGAGTGAGGAGCAGGGTGGTTTGGCAGGAGAGAGGCTTCCCTGAGCTAAATCCTGGGAGCTGGTGACAGCCCTTGGCGCCTGGCGCCTTCAGCTGGCATCCCCAGAGCTGGCTGGGGCTGGGGAGCAGGGCTGGGTAACAAGGAGAGCTTTAAGAGGACCATGAGCTGTGTGCTGGCTGGAGAAGAGCTGCTTTTGTGCTCTGCTGTTGTCCTAGATCAGTCCTGGTGTGGCAGGAGCCAGCTTGTCCCAGGTGAGCTCTGGTGGCCGAGCTGCTCTGCACCCTGGATCTTCTCCCTGCATCCCAACACCAGTGTGGGCATCAGGTGGCACCCCATAGCTGGCTTGAAGCTCTGGGGGGAAAGGTGAGGAGCAAGAGCCAGGGTGGTGCTGGGCTGGTGTCCCCTCTGTGCTCAGGAGCTCCCCTCTCAGGTGTGGTGATCCTTTTAGGGTTTGCTTCTCAAGCAGCCATCTCCCTGTCCTGCTAGATTTAGGAACAATTTCTCCTGAAGGGCTGTGCCAGGCTGGGCAGGGCAGTGGTGGAGCCCCCATCCCTGGAGGGGTTTCCAGGGTGTGGAGATGTGGTGCTGAGGGACAGGGGTTAGTGGTCCCTTGGCAGGGATGGGGGAAAGGGTGGACTCAATCTTGAAGGTCTCTTCCAACCATAACCATTCTCTTTGTGACACACAGAGTCTCCATCTCTGGTGGCCCTTTCTGTGCCCCTTCCCTGTGTTGCTGCACTATAACCAGTGACCAGCACTACCTGCTTTTAATTTTTACCCAAGCCTGATCTCTCCCCTCTGTTCCAGTCCCCCTGTTGAACCAGGCACCCTCAGTGACCTGTGCTGTGATCCTCAGGCTCTGCTGCTCCTTGCCAAGCTGCTTCTTGCTTTTATCCCTTGGATTTGGCTTAAGAATATGGAAAGTCTGGCAGGTTGGTCTCTCCACATGGGAGACCAGTGAGCAGGTCCTAGCAAAGCATCACTCTGGTTGGGAAGGGCCAGGCTGTGAAGTGGCAAATGGAGCATTTGGCTTCATGGGGGATTTGGAGCAGGTTGAGCAACGCTGCTCATTTAAGCAACTCAAAACTGGCCTTGTTGTGTAAGGGGAAAAAGTGGGTTTGAAAAAAAAAAAGAGAGAGATAAAATGAAGATCTGCTCTTAGGAAAAAATCTCACTTCTTCAAATCCATCTGTCTGGCAGCCCTTTGGCTCCTCTGGTGGCCTTGTAACCCTAGACTGCTTGGAAAAGGAGGGGATGTTCTGCTGGGCAGGACCAGTCCTGGACTGGAGATACCTGATACCAATCCCAGTTCAGCTCAGTCCTTCCAAACCTGGTTTCCCTTCCCAGCACATCCACAGGGCTGCTGCCACCCCCTGCTAGTGGGGATGGGGGACATGGAGGCACCTTTGGTGGCCTTTCTGCAATACCTGGACCCCGTGGCCATAACCAGATTTGCTGCTGATCCAGAGGATGAGAGAAATTGGGGCCAGAGATCTTGGGACATGGGGGAATTGGGACCGTCAGAGAGGCTCAGGGGGCTGGGTGTGATGTTCCTGCTGGGGTGGGAAGGGAGATGATCCTGAGAAGATGCTGCTCTTGCCTCTCTCTATGTCATGTCAACCTTGACATTGGTGACAGCGTGAGGAGCTGAGTGCAGGGGTCACCAGTTCTGTGCTGAGGCTCTAGTCGTGGGGCTCCCCTTGCTTGTACCTTGCTGGATGGGTGCTGTGGTTGCAGTAGGACTTGCTGGGTGGTGGCTCTGCCAAGTGCTCTCCTGTGGCTGCTCTGCACTTTGGTTTCCCTGTCGGTGCTGGGACTAATGCCCAGAGCTGGGAGATGAGCAGATGAGAGGAGCAGGCTGGGCTCCAGCTGAAACCCACGGGGGCACCCGGCCCTCCCACCATCTGTTCCCTGTCTTGCTGGCTGCACAGGGACTGGCTGGGGGAAGAAATTACAGAAATCTCCTTTAGATGCTTAGAGAGAGCACCTGACACTGGGTGGAAACAGTGGGAGCCACCTGGCGTGTAACTGGGAAGCAGCAGTGAGCTGTTGGATGGTTGTTGGTGGGAGAGGTGGGTGTTAGGGGGGCTCTTTGGTGCCTCTGCCCCCTGAGAAGCTGCTGGGGATGCTCTGCTGAGCATGACTGGAGGTTCTCTTGGCAGAGAAGAGGCCTGATGAGTAGGGGAGGTTCTGCCAAGATGCTGGTGCCCAGCCTGGCACCTCCTCCCCAGGCCAGTGTGTGCTGGGCTGAAGACCTCAGGAGGGACTGAAGATCTCCTAGAGGAGCTTGGGCTGTCTGGGGGCAGCCCTGAAGGCTCAGTTGTGTTTCCCCACCAGTGTTGGGGCTGGTTGGGGCTGTGGCCTCCTGTGGCTCTCCAGGAGGGAGTCAATGCACTGGGCAGCTCCAGGGGCACCCAGAGGACTGAGCTGCTCTTCCCTTGGCCATTACAGTGTTAGCCCCGGGCTGATTGCTGCTGGAACATCAGCCTGGGCTCCTTCCAGGGGTGCAGAAGGAAGACAGGAAGGTCCCTGCTGCTCCTTGCTCTGGTTTTCCCTCTGTGTCTCCTCAGAGCAGAGCAGTGGCACAGGCTGAGGGACTGCGCCTTGGGAAGGAGAACCCAGATTTATCTCTTCCTCTTCTGATCTTTACTCCTGCTCTGCAGCAGCTCCAGGCTGGATTTGTGCCATAGTTGCAGGGCAGGGACGTTCCCTCTTTTCTTCCCTGTCCCCTGCATTGTGTGTTCTCCTGTCCCTGCCCCAAGCACTCCCCTTATCTGCCCTTGAGGCTGCTGAGCCCAGCCAAGCCCTGTCAATAACCTGCTGTCTGTCTCTCTGCAGGATTGGGAGGTTCTAGTCCTGGAGAAGCTAAAGTGGGACCTGGTCTCAGTGATAGCAAACGATTTCTTGGCTCACATCCTCCACCACCTCCCGCTGCCCAAGGACAAGATGGAGCTGGTGAAGAAACATGCACAGACTTTCATTGCCCTGTGTGCCACAGGTGGGTGTGGGCTCCTGCTGGAGACACCCCCGGGGTGCTGCTGGGGGGTGGCTTGGCCACTGGGCTTGAGTCAGGCAACCTGGGGCTGGTCTCCAACCCCCTGGTGTTCTGGGGAGCTGAAGTCTTGTTTTTTATCCCTGAGGAAGGGGGTTAAGGATCCTGGGGGCTCGTAGTGGGTGCCTGGAGGATGCCAGGATTGCACAGAGCTGCTGTGCTGCCCCTCTTGCCACCCAAAGGAAGGTGTCCAGGGTAGAGGCAGGGTTGAATCTGAGCTTTGATCAGGTTTTACCTTGCTCTGAGTCACCAGAGAACTTCATCTTTAGGTGAGACAGGCCCAGTGAAGCTCATTGCTCTGATGCTTGGCCTCTTTCCATCATTTCTCCCCATTAAGCTGCAGACCCCTGTGTCTGGCCCTCTCCAGCTTTCCAGGAAAATCTCAACCTCAAGAACTCACCACACCCATCCTTGCTAACATCTTGTTCCCCTTGTGTCCCCATCCTACCTCTAGACTACACCTTTGCCCTGTACCCCCCCTCCATGATTGCTACGGGCAGCATCGGGGCAGCGATCCACGGCCTGACCATCTCCTTCAACAGCTTCACTGGCGAGGCCATCACCGAGCTGCTGGCCAGTGTCACTGGCACTGAGGTGGTGAGTACAAAGTGGGTTTGCTGCTGCATGGCATGGAAACCCTTCCTCTCTCTGCTCTTCATTCCTCAAGGTGGGGTCGGGCTCTTCTCCCAAGGAACAAGTGGTAGGACAAGAGGAAACGGCCTCAAGTTGTGCCAGGGGAGGCTGAGGTTGGAGCTGAGGAACAATTTGTTGCTGTTTGGGGTTGTTGTGGCTGTGCCAGGCTGGGCAGGGCAGTGATGGAGTCCCCATCCCTGGAGGGGTTTCCAGGGGGTGGAGATGTGGTGCTGAGGGACATGGGGAACGGTTGGACTCAAAGATCTTAAAGGTCTCTTCCGACCAATTCTATGGTTCTTAGCAGCAGAGAAATCAGGCTGTTGATAATGATGCCAACCTTGGTTTGAGGGGTGCCTGGAGGGGAGTGAGCATCTCCAAAAGCAGCACCCTGGGCAGTCCATGGCTGCTGTTGGCTCCTGGTCTCTGAGTGCTGCCTGCACAGAGCAGGGCGAGCTCAGGAGGCTTTGAAGAGCAGCACAAAGGGGAATGTCTGTCCCTGCATGGGCAGGTGGCAGCAGGATCGGGTTGACAAGGTGGGATGGGGCAGAGGGAGAAGCCGGGCTCGGCATCTGCCAACCTGCCCTGGTGTCTGGTTGCAGGTGCCCAGGCTCAGGTAGGAAGGGGGTCAGGGGCACAAAACTTGCACAGCAGCTTCACTGGGGACATCAGGATGGTGGGGGGCACCTGCCTGCCCCTCCACTGCCCTCCCGATGGGAAAGGGGGACCCTGTCGGGCTCCCCCTTCCAGGTTGTTCATGCTGCAGTGAATTAATCGGGAGCTTTTCTCCTGCCAGGGGCCCCTTTTGATCTTTTCTTCTTCCCGAGCTCTGCAGCCGGGTGTGGGGTTAGTTACAGTCCCCTGACACCCTGGCTGGGAGCTGGAAGAGGTGCTGGTGCCACAGCGGGTGGGTGGCTGTGCCCAGGCTTTGTGCAGGCAGGGAGGGGACGGGGCAGGAGGATGAACTGATCTATTTGTGTGGCTTTCTCTTGTGTTATTTGCCTTTTTAAAGAGAATCAGTGCAGCCAGCTGCTCCCAAGCTGCTGCGGTGAATGGGGCAGGGACTGAAACCTGCTCTGGGTCGGGGCTGCTGGAGGGAACAGGTGGGAAGCAGGGAGGGCAGCAGAAAAGGAGCCCAGCACCTCCTCTCCCCTCCCTCCTCAGCCCCGGGGAGAGCATCTGCTCTGCCCCACGCCCTGCCTGGGGTGAGGAGCTGCCCAAACAACTCCTGTGGCAGGGGGAAGCCCTGGGGATGTGTCTGCAGCATTCCAGGGCTCCCAGGGGAAGCAGCCAAGGCTCAGCCTCAGTGTTTGTGGTGCTGCTGCTTCTCCCTGAGCCTGGCATCACAGTGTCCCTGGGCTGTGACTGGGTTTTTCCCTCTGTCTCCTCACTGGAGGGGTGATCCCCTTCCCACAGCTGGGGGTGTGAGGGGTCCATGGGGATGGCTGGCAGGGGCTGTGCCATTGTGCTGGCTCATTGCTGGCTGTGCCAGCACTTGAGGTGAGGCTTGGAGCCACTCTGGACCAATCCTCATCCCTCCCAGAGCAGAACCAGACCCACGGGGTGTCTAAGCCAGAGATGTCTGCCCTGTGGGGTGGGGGGCACGGGACAAGCCACCTCCCAGGCAGCCCCTGCAGCACCCCAAGGCTTCCTCAGCTGGCAGAGGAGCCTGGCTGCGAGTGGCCAAGAAATCACCCCCCCAGAGCCTGGCTGTGGAGAGCCCGGGGCCGGGCTGGCCGGGGGGGGAGGCCCTGCAGGAGCTGTCCCCGGGGCTGCGGGTGGCTGTGACGGGAAGGGGAGGTGGGCGTTGCTATTTTTCGCTCGCCACATCCTCTGTCAGTTTCTAAGAACCGGTGGTGGATTCCTGGTAAGAGATTTCGGGGTGTGACAATATCCAGCGAGCGCACGAGGCCCCGCGGGGTCCAGGGGCTCTGGCCACGGGGTGTGAAATGTCACCTCGGAGCCCCGGGTGCAGGAGCTGGGCCGGGGTGAGCCCCTTGGTGGTGGCCACGGTGGCTCTTGGTGCATCGTGGTGCTCTGGGGTTGAAGTGGAGGAGTTTCCTCCTCTGCCTGCAGCTTGGGGGGGGAGAAAACAGGGTTAGAAGTGACACACTGCTGCTCACTGTCCCCTGTGCCTTATTCATGGGGCTGGTAGGGTCCCAGCACTGATCTCATGCTCATGGGGCTGGTGGGGGCCCAGCATTGTGCCCCCCAGGCCCTGGGGAGGTGTGGGTGAGTTACACGGGGGAGAGCAGGAGGTAAAACCCTTGGTGGCTGCAGCATCACCCTTCTAATGACCCAGCATTGATGGGGTGTAGTGTTGTAGGGCTGGGGTGGCTGTTGGGTCCAGCTACTTCTGGAGATCCCCAAAGAGATGGAGTGTGCCAGGCAGGACACCCAGCAGGGATCACCTTGTCCTGGCTTGGACATGGGCAGGGACAGGAGTGACAGCTTCTGGGTGACCGGGGATCACTTAGAGCTCTGGGAGACCTGGGATGTAGGGCTGGGGGCGGCAGGTGGGGCTCCAAGGTCCACGTGTTGTGAAGGTTGAGACCAGCCCATGTGGAGCTGTTCTGCTCCACCCTCTTGGTCACCAGTGGCATCTGACCAAGCACTGTGATGTGGAAATCACACGCTGCAGCCAGGCATGAGCCCGGATGCTCTGGGAAGCTCTGATGGGCACAATGTCTGTTCCTCTAGAACGTGGTCAAGCAGGGAGGGTGGGGAGAAGACAACCAGAGCTTCTGGGGCAGGATCTAAAGCACAGACAAGCTGGAGATGCCCTGGTTGGAGAAAGGCTTCTTTGTCTCGTGTGTTTAGATGCTCCAGGGGCCACAGTCTTAGCCCGGCAGCTGCTCTGAGCTATTTATAAGGCTCCCACCTCTGAGGAGCAGAGAACTGAGGCCTCTTGTCTCTCTCCCTCTCCCCCAGGACTGCCTGAAGGCCTGTCAGGAGCAGATCGAGGCAGCCTTGACCGAGAGCCTGAAGCAGGCGTCCCAAACCCAGCAGGAATTCGGCACGGCCAAGACCGCTGCGTACCCGGGCAGCCAACCCACCAGCACCCCCACAGACGTCACGGACATCAACCTGTGACCAGCCCCCCAGCCCTGCCACGGCCCCACCTCGCCCTGGACACCCTCAGGTCGCTGCATCCCACCTGCCCGACCCCTCAGCCCCCTCCATCCCACCCCTGGGCAGGGTTCGCTCCGCCCGCCGGCAGCGCGGAGCAGGATCCCCCGGGCTGGTGGAGCTCCAGGCTGCTCCTTGGCTTCTGCTGGGGTGAAGCGACTTGTTTCCATGGTGGCAGGGCCTGAGAAATGCCTGGGGAGGGGGAGCAGGACCCAAAATGAAGCTGTCAGAGGTTCCTCAGTTGGTGTTCCTCATAGCCTGCCTGGCTGCTGTTCGCTGGCTCCTCGGGGTGTTGACCCTGATGACTTCCAGCCCCGTGGGGGCCACCAATCATGGACAGTGAGCCTCACCTTGATCTGCATGACCAGAACCCCAACCTCCCTCCCCGGGCTGGGTGCTACGAGCCTCCCGTGGCTTCTGAGAGAGAACCACGGGTGCAGGAGGAGGGGGCAGGTGCTGGTTGACCCCTCAGTCCTGGTTGCTTCGTGCTGTGGCTCCTGGGGGTGCTGTGGCTGCTTCTGCTTGGAGGGGAAACCTTGTGCCTTGTTCCTTGTTGCCGTTGGATTTGGGGTTTGTGGGGTTTTTTGGCTTGCTTGGGGGACGTGCTCCCCATGCGTGGACAGCAGAGAGGTCTTTAACCTCCAGGAGCTGCCTCCTGGGTGAGGTTTGGGCACAACCCCTTTGGCTGCTTAATTTATTGTTAACTGCTGGGAAATGGGGAGGGGGGAGGACGCTGCAGCTCCTTGGGGTGGGGCCTGGATGCTGCTCTCCTCTCCCCTCCTTCCACAATCGTGCCTTCCCCCTTCACCCCCTTCCTTTGCTCCCTGGGCAGTGGGAGACTCCTTTGGAAGCTGGTTGGGTTTTGAGGTAGCTTAGACATCAGAGTAGGTTTTAAGAATTCCATTTGAATGTGCTGCTATAGTTGAAATGCATCTTTCCCCCCCCAGGTGGGGGTCCTGGCTCGTGTTCTGGAGGGGGCTGCGTTGCATAGATCTCCATGTGTGGGTCCAAGTTGTGTCCTCCTAGGGTGGGAAATCTGCTGCGCACTTGAGGAAGCCAGAATTGCCTTTTTTTTATATATTGTTGTTGTTGATCCTGTCTTGTTAGTTTTTATAAAAGTGTTTTAAAGAAAAAAAACCTAAAAATAATGCTGCTTTTCTAAGAGAATAAACCAGTACATGGTAGAATTATTAAGCAGAAGCCAGAGAGACTCTACAGGGACTAGAGGGAGGCAGCTGCTGCTTGCTGACCTCTGCACACGTGGGTCTGTGGCTTTGGCCTCCCCTGGGGGAGGTGGAGAAGAGGGTCCAAATCTTCCTTTTTTGTTGTTTTTTTGGATGCCACTAGAAACAAAAAGTCTTATCAGGTGGAAAAAGGGGCTGCTGCTCTTGCACCAGCCTCAGGATGAGCTGACTCCTGCTCGCTGGGGGTGGGTGGGGGTGTGGAGCCTGTCTGCACAAACAGGAACAGGAATTTTTTTTTATATATAAATAAGTTTTAATTTAAAAGTCAAGTGGTTTTTTGGCGTTCACACGCGAGGGTCCCGCTGCTGGGAGAACCGTATGAAGTTGCAATAAAGTATTTTAAACAATATGAATGACTCAAGGGTTTCCCTTTGTGAGCTGCTCCTCGGCCTCCCCTTCCTGAGCCTCTGTCCTGAGTCGGGCTTGGGGGGACCCCAACAGCCAGGGGAGCCCCTGGGGCTGCTCCTGCTTGTGCTGATATTGAGGGGCTGGAGCGTGTCCAGAGAAGGGCAACGAAGGAGGGGAAGGGTCTAGAGCAGGAGTGTGGTGAGGAGCAGCTGAGGGAGCTGGGGGGGTTGAGCCTGGAGCAAAGGAGGCTCAGGGGAGACCTTCTGGCTCTGCACAACTCCCTGAAAGGAGGTTGGAGCCAGGTGGGGTCGGGCTCTTGGATTGAGAGGGTAAGAGGAAACGACCTCAAGTTGCACCAGGTTTAGGTTGGACACAAGGAACAATTTCATCCCCAAAAGGGTTGTGAAAGGCTGGCCCAGGCAGTGATGGAGTCTCCATCCCTGGAGGGGTTTCCAAGCTGTGGAGTTGTGGTGCTGAGGGGACCTGGCAGTGCTGGGGGAATGGTTGGACTTAATAATCGTAAAGGTCTATTCCAGCCAGCTCAAACCCCACTGAGATGCTGCAGTGGGTGAGGGACCTGCTGGGCTCATCGAGCTCCTGGGACAGCTCCTGGATGGTGGTGGATGAAGAAGGAATCAAACAGAGCAGCCACTGGAGAGGAGGCAGCGACTTCCCAGACCTGGCAGCAGCTCGGGTGGTGAGATGTGCTGGTGAGCCTGGGCTATCTGTGACTCTCATCAGCTTCTGGCTTCTTTAAAGAAAGGAGATAACATCAGGAAGCCAAGGAGAAGGGGCTGTGGTGAGCACCCAGCCAGGCTTTGCGTGCTGCACCGCTCCACACAGCCTGTTCCCACCTCTGCTGTCAGGGGAGAAGGTGCCAGCTCTGGAGAGAAGCCAAGGCAGGAGATGGCTCATGCTCAGCCCAACCCTCTGCCACAGGGACCTGCCCCAGCTCCTCTCCATGCAGGATTTGGTGCTGGCTCCAGGTACTCACAGTGGGAACCTCACAGCAGCACCAGCAGCGATTCCCCAGGGCAAGGACAGAGCTCGGGGGACATGGAGGAAAAGCCCCCAGTGGGTTTGCCAGCAGAGGTGGCACAAGTGCCAGGTGAAGACAGTGACCCCACAGCTTCACCAGCCTCACTGAGCAGAGGTAACCTGAGGGGCAGCTGGGGAAAATCCCTGGGGAAGGGGGATGCCAGCACTTTGGAGCAGGAGGTGGTGGGGATGGTGCCAGGCAGGAAGCTCCCAGTGCTGCTCCTGGTGGTGTCCCAGCTCCTGCTCCTGCCTGGTGAGAGCCAAGCCCTTGGGAAACCCTGAAGCACCAACAGGAGCTGGTTTTGTTCCCCCAGGAGTGGTTTTGGGCTCTGGGAACAGTTTGGGGGTCCCAGCCTCATCCCCCTGCCCAAACACACAGAGGTAGAGGGGATGTACAGGGCCCCTTCTCCACAGCTTGGGGACAGCAGCAGCGCAGGCTCCATCTGCAGCTCTGTGAGGGCTGGTGGCTTTGCTCTGCCACCTGCTGGGGACAGGACAAGGCGAGGACAGGGCAGGGATGCAGCTGCAGGACCCCGACTGAGGACACGGCTCGGGTTTTATTTTCCAGCAGAGGAACAAACCCAAACTCTCCCAGGCACTGGTGGCACCAGGTCTCTGGGTGGGCCAAAGGCTGCACAGGGAGCAGAGTCCAGCTCCACGGGCACAGCACCTGCTTGGAGCAGCAGGATCCCAGGATGGCTGCTCCTACAAGCGTCCCCAAGGCTTCACTCATCCATCAGTGTCCCAGGAGCAGATGAGGCTGCAGCTTTTCCCCCTCTCACTCCATGGCCACGGGCTCCTGCCCCTCCACATCCCTGGTCTTGGAGTTCACCAGCTCCCTGCGGATCTCCGGCGAGATCTGGGGGTGGCTGTGGAACTTGAGCAGCTCGAGCAGAGCCTCCTTCTGCTCCGAGGACAGGTCCTCCTTGTAGCGCTGGGCCAAGGCCAGGAGGCTCTGGTGCCACAGCACGGGCAGGTCCCGCTGGTCCGTGCGGAAGGCCAGGAAGTGGAAGACCAGGGCGTCCACCACACGGAAGGGCAGAGCGTACTTCTTGTCGATGAGCAGCCGGAGGAAGATGCTGTTGGCACCACTGTACTGCATCTCTGCTATCTTCAGCATGGCTGCGCTGCAGGGAGAGAGGGAGGGAGGGCTGGGGTGAGGGCAGGAGACACGGGGCACCACCCACAAGGAGGGCAAACCCAGTGCTGAGCTGGGAATGTCAACCCTGGAAGGAGAAGAGTGAACTCTCCACCTCTGAGATGCTGAGGGACAGCTCAAGGTGCTGCAGTGGTGACCCCAAAGGAACCTCTGCCCCAACCCCCACCTCCAAGATGCTGGAGAAGTTGAGGGACAGCTCGAGGTGTTGCAGTGGTGACCCCAAAGGAACCTCTGTCCCATTCAGAGCCTTACCTGGAGTGAAGGACGGGGATGGAGCACTTGGTGAGGATGCTGCCGATGATGATGGCCTCTCGCAGAGTGCAGGTGCCCGACTCGCACAGCGGGATGAGGATCCCTGTGGAGGGAGAAGAGTCAGACCCCATTTGTCTTCGTGGCAGCAGGAAGAACCTGGGATGAAGCCCCTTTGCCCATTCCAGGACACACCTGACCCCAGAAATGTCATGGGAGTCACAGCATTTCCCTGCCACACGCCCTGAGCCACCTCGGGCTGCCCAACAAGACCAAGATGACACCTGAGATGGTTTGTAAGCTGAATCAGAGAATATCAGCTTGGAAGAGACCTCAAGGATCACCTGGTCCAACCTTTCTTAGCAAAAGCACAGTCTAGATAAGATGGCCCCACACCCTATGTCCAGCTGAACCTTAGAAGTGCCTGATGTTGGGGAAGATCAACCTCTAGAAAAACCCCAATACTTGCCAGCACCTCGGTGAGCCTACAGCACCCCTCAAACTTCCACCCCCAGCACCATAAATGGGCTCCTGGAGGTTTGGAAACCACCTCATCCACCAAAGGGGGACTCCCTGCACTTCTTTCATGTCTTCTCCTCCTTGCTGAGCCCCCAGGGCCACTGGTCACACTCCAGCTGAGCTTCCCTGGCAGAGAGAGGCTCAGGGCCAGGCAGGGCAGCCCCCCAGGGAGCCCCCCTACCTTTGAACCAGGCTGCAGGTTTGAACAGAGCCTTCTTCAGGGCCATGTACAGGTGGAAGTTGAGGCGTTTGTACTCGGCGATGTCATCCCTGACCCGTGGCAGCAGCACCAGGTTGTAGAACCTCTGGGCCATCTTCTCCTTCAGGTTGGAGGAAAATATTCTGTGGAGAAAGAAGCAGCAGGGCCCAGGTCAGGGTTTTCTAAAGCTGGTTCCAGTTATGGCAAAAAAAAGCTAAAAAATCCCCTCTCAGCATCTCCTGGAGCTGATTTACCTGGTGGCTTGGTACATGGCAGCTGCTGTCCAGGTCTCTGGCTCGGTGATGTAGAGGATCTGCTCCCAGTTGGACAAGGCAGGAATGATTTTAAATGCCTTGGGGAGCTTCCCACTCCTGTATTTGGACAGCACCTTAAAAGACATGGATACATGTGACATGTACCATGACAACAAACCTGCCCCCTCCCTCAGCATCTCTGGAGAGAAAGGACCATCCCAGGTCCTCAGGAAGGGCTGTTCCCAGCACGGTGCTCAGGGGATTGTCACTCAGAACCACTCTGAAAACCTTTGGTGGCTGCTACTGTACAAACTGCAGAACGAGGATGGGGACAGCCCCTCTGAGGGACAGCAGAGGTGGCAGCCCTGGGGCTCAGCAGCTCTGGCCTCACCTCCCTGACCCCCCTGTAGACCTCCAGGACGCGGGGGTCGAGCTGGGGCAGGGGGCAGCCCGAGAGCTCCGACAGCGCCGTCTCCACCTCCGTCTGCTTCTCCGTGATCTTCTCCATGATCACGTCAGCCAGGGTGCGCCTAGGACAGAGCAGGGGCAGAGCAGGGGGACACGCTCAGGGGGGGACAACACGCTTGGAGTGGGGGACACATGGTTAGGAGGGCAGGACACGTTTGGGGGACCCCAGCCCCTCCTCACCTCAGCGGCGGGTTCTTGTTCATGAACATCTCGATGGCCTTCTCGTCCTCGGGGTCCACCGCCACCTCCCCGCCGTACTCCCCGCCCCGTCCCGCCATCGCCGCCGCCTTCTCCAGCGAGGGCCACTCCTCATCATCATCATCCTCCTCTGAGCCGGGTCCGCGCACCGAGGGCCCTGCGGGGGAGCGGCGCTGGCTGAGCCCGGGCCCCTCGCATCACCGGGTGGGGTGGGGGCGAGGGCGAAGCGGGGGCTCACCCAGCGACGTGCCGCGCTGCTTGGGGCCGGCGGGCGCGCCGGGGCCGTGCTCGGCCTCCAGCTCCTCCTGCTGCCTCCGCGCCTGCTCCAGGATGCGCCGGGACAGCCGCGCGTCCACGTAGCCGTCGCCATCGCCGTCCCCGTCCCCTTCACCGCGCCGCTTCCCCCGCACCGTGGGTCGCGGGGCCGCGTCTCGCAGGATTTGCTCGGCCAGCGGCAACGCGGGGCTGGGGCCGGAGCCCCGAGGTCTCCGAGCCTTGGGCATCGCGGCGGGGCCTGAGGGGGGAGAAAAGGCCCGGAAGGGCCCCGGTGCTGCCGCCGCCGCCGCTCCGCCACCGGCAGCACGTGGTCTCTGGTCCCGCCCCTTCCGGCTGTACGTGATGACGTCTCTTCCGGCGTCACTTCCAGCATGGGAGTCACCTGGTAATGGCGGGAGGAGCGGGGGTGGCGGTGAGGGGTTCCCCGGGGAGGGGATGGAGGACGGGGGGGACCGGGCGGGTCCCGGCGGGTCGCTGACCCCGTTTCCCCCGCTGGCAGCGTGGCGCAGGTGCCGGTGGCGGAGGGGAAGAGCGTGCAGCAGACGGTGGAGCTGCTGACGCGGAAGCTGGAGGTGCTGGGAGCCGAGAAGCAGGGGACGTTCTGCGTGGACTGCGAGACCTACCACACCGCGGCCTCCACCATCGGCAGCCAAGGTCAGCAACCGGGCGGGGAGGGGTCGGTTCTGCTCCCGGTGCTGCTTCCAGCCCCGGGGGTTGCTGCCCTGGGCCGGGTGATTGCTAGCGGGGAGGCCCTGCTCGTACCGACCGAGGGTCGAGGCTTTTCTGTGGGTTATTTATTTCTCATGGTGGAAAAGGAGCCTGGAGGCTGCGGTTCCTTTCTGGCCTCAGGGAGAAGCAGCATCTGTGTATGTGCTGCTGGGGGATGTGAGACTTTTTGGAGGCTCAGGGGAGACCTTGTGGCTCTGCACAACTCCCTGCAAGGAGGTTGGAGCCAGGTGGGGTCGGGCTCTTCTCCCAAGGAACAAGCGACAAGAGGAAAGGGCCTCAAGTTGCACCAGGGGAGGTTGAGGTTGGAGATGAGGAACAATTTGTTGCTGTTTGGGGTTGTTGTGGCTGTGCCAGGCTGGGCAGCGCAGTGGTGGACTCCCCATCCCTGGAGGGGTTTCCAAGGTGTGGAGATGTGGTGCTGAGGGCCAGGGGTTAGTGGTGCCCTGGCAGTGCTGGGGAACAGTTGGACTCCATGATCTTAAAGGTTTTTTCCAGCCAAAACAATTCTATGCTTCTTAAAATGCTCCTCCTGCCCGAGCTGCTCTGGAGAGGGTGGCACAAGTCTCCTGGCAGCATCTGCCTGCTCTGACGTTCCCTCTAGGGCAGCTGGTGGCAGCCACCCTGCAAACCAACCGTGGTCGTGGAGAGGAGCAGCAGCTCCAGGGGGGTTGAGGCATAAGGTGACCCAGCTCCTTCCAGGGGTTGTTCTCAGGGTGCCCTAAATCCCTTCTTGACATAGCATGGCCTTGAACAGTAGCTCAGAGGTATGGTGTGGTCTGCTCACCTGAGGGGCTGTTCCAGCCTCTTCATCCCCTGGATTTTCACATCCTTTAACATCACTTGTGAATATCTCCTGGGTGGTGGCTCTTCAAAGAAGGAGACTAAGTCCAACTCACTCTCTGGTCTCAGAGTTGTGCTGGCAGATTTTTCTTTCTCCTTTAAATCCTGAGAAGGAAATAAAACCACTGAACAGCTGGATACCATAAAGCATATCTGAGCAATACAAAGACCCTGGAGTTAAAGCAACAAGGAGGACAAAGGACAAACTAGATTATTCTCTCTTTAAAGCCCAGAGAAGCCCAGGACTGTTGGTTTTCCATCCCCAACCCCCCTGCTGTTGTTGCAGGGCAGACAGGCAAGCTGATGTACGTGATGCACAACTCCGAGTACCCCCTCAGCTGCTTCGCCCTCTTCGAGAGTGGTCCCTGCCTGGTGGCAGATGCCAACTTTGACATCCTGATGGTGAAGCTGAAAGGATTCTTCCAGAATGCCAAGGCCAACAAGATCGAGAGCCGGGGCACCCGCTACCAGTACTGTGACTTCCTGGTGAAGGTGGGCACGGTCACCATGGGGCCCAGCGCCCGGGGCATATCTGTGGAGGTAAGAGTTGCTTTGGGAGGGGTGGAGATGCAGCTGCAGACAGGGAAATCCTGTGTTTGACACAAGAAATCCCCTCCCTTCTGCACCTTGGTTGTGTTGCTCGTTGCTGGTGGAGTGGTCATGCACTGGAAGGGGCTGTCCAGGGAGGTGGTGGAGTCACCATCTCTGGAGGGGTTTAAAAATGAGTAGATGTGACACTTGAGGCCATGGTCTAGGGGTCTGGGAGATGAAGGTTGGACTTGATGATCCTAGAGGTCCTTTCCAACCATAATGAGCTTATGGTTTTTACACCTGATTCTATTAGCTGATAGTTAATTGGGCAGGTGTGCAAAGCCAGCAGGGAGGAGGGTTGAGAAAACAGTAAACAGCTGTTGGAGCAGCAGCATTGCCATTGTCCCTGGGTTAAACAGAAGCTGGTTTTACCCCAAACTCGAGTTCAGGACTAGGTCTGCCCCAGGAATCTGGCTGGTTTGGGTTTAGTCCAGTAGGTTTTTCAGGGTTTGAGTTCAAACCTGCTCCCGATTCAGGGTCAGATTCATGTTCAGTAAAACACTTCAGGTCCTTACATCCTGCAGCTTTTTCCAGGACTCCCCTAAAAGATGTCACAGCCACACGAGTCATTGACCTACCACCATGGGGGAGTGAAGTCTGGGTTTGGTAAAGTTCATGTGGCATTTGAACCAATGTCCCAAAACCTCCATTAATGGGGATTTAATAAAAGCAATGCCCTTACAGGCTATGTTTTACCTCCCTTCCTTTCTGAAGGCATCACTTGCATGCTCCCAGCATGTCCTCTTGGTTTATATTGGTCCATCCTTGCTACCTGAGGAATTTCCCCATGTTTTTATGACAAGCACTCTGCCCCCTGCATGGTGACTGCCCCAGGGCTGTGGTTTCTCTTGCCAGGTGGAGTACTGCCCTTGTGTGATAGCCAACGACTGCTGGAACCTGCTCATGGAGTTCATGCAGAGCTTCATGGGCAGCCACACTCCTGGCATCCCCTCCGTGTTCAGCACCAAGCACGACAGCATCTACAGCCCAGCAGACACCATGGGCCAGTACATGGAGCTCTTCAACAAGATCCGTAAGCAGCAGCAGGTGCCTGTGGCAGGGATCAGATGAAGGACTCCTTGGTTGAGAGCTGCTCTGTCCTCTTCTCCACTGGATCAGGAGTCCCTCCAAAGCACGGCCCTGGAGGCAGCCCAAGGTTTTTGGTTGGTTTTTTGATCTTCTCGACCTCTTTCCTGTCTCAAAGCAAAGGTCTTGAATGCTGCACGTGTTTCTTGTTGTCCTCCCTGGTTTTGAGTGTGTCTGGGGTCAGGCTCGTGGTTCTGGTGGTTCTTTGTGCAGTGCTGCATGCAGAGGATTGCTGCTGGTAAGAAGAGGAATCCCAGCCCAGTGCAGGCAAGGGCAGAGTTCCCTTGGCCTCAAACAGCTACAGGAGAGAGTTTTTTAACAGTTTTTCATATCCACGTGTGAAAGAGTCTTGTTGGTTTTCATCAGAATAAAACAGCTGTATTTTGTGAGGAGCTGGAGTCTTCCTGCACAGCAAGTGTTGAGCTGCTTTGTGTGGTTTATTTACAGCTTTTGCAATTTTTCCATTGCGTGGAGACAATTATTCAGCAGAATTTTATCTGTGGTTTGGTACGAGGGCTTTATACCCCTGAAGCAAACTAATTTCCCCGTGGCAAAATTGCCAGGAGTTCTTGCATTCCTATTATGGGTATGTTCTTAGCTTGCCTTCTTCTCTCTGAGGGGAGTATTAAAATCTACCCCTCAGATGATACTGAGGAAGCCTCGTGATAAATAAATACGTATTTTTGAGCCCTCTCACTTATTGCAGGAGAATAGCACCCACTTTATATCTGTGTTTGAGAGGGAGGTGATAAATGTCCTGTCCCTGCACACCAGTTCTCATCTGAGAAATCCTGGTGACTTCAGATTTAGTAGAGGAAGGCAGGATTTGGGGAATAAGAGCTAAAAGTTTATTATAAGACTTAGTGATACGATGGTTTTTTAGCAGTGATTTATTTTTACAGCAGGAAAACCAGGGAAATTAAATCTTTTTTGAGCTATCTGTCTGCTTGGTTTTACTTGTTTGGTATCTACCTAGTTTGTAGCTGTTAATTTTTTCCTCTCCTCCCTGCTTGGTCTCAGAATACACAGAAATACCCTCGTTCAGCCACCAACCTTTGTGCTGTGCCTCCTCCGTGGTTCCTGGGAGGGTTGGGTGTAGCAGTGAGTGTCCTGACCATAAAGAGCAGGTGTAGAGAAGGTGTAAAGATGGTTTGAGGAAGGGAGATTTGCAGGAAGGTTGGTGGGTTCCTCATGAAGAAGCCTTGAGCATCTTGCCCACAGAAAATCTTGCTTATTCCATGCCAATAGGTGGGTCCTGAAGAGCAAATAAAACAGAAATAGATTCCTCCTGAATAGATTTGTCCTTCTGGAGCAGTGTGTGTGGGGAAAGGAGCTGTTTTGTTACTTGATTTGCTGGTTGGTGGAGACCTGGTTGTTAAGATATGACTCCTTTGTGATTATCATTTATACCTGTAAAGCTAATTAACTGTTAGAGTGCCCAGAGCTCTTAGTGTGGGCATTTAATAAATTGAATCAGCGCCGGGGCCAGAAAGATTTGGGTAATGAGCCATCAGAAATGGCATAATGTACCATAAATGTGTTACAAATTCCAATGTGCTGAATATACTGAATTTTTGCAACTCTTAGCTCAAGTTCCTGACGTGTGCACTGACTTTAGTGGGACTATTAATTTTTAGTGATGAAAACTCAGTGAAAATTCAACCTACTCTTGTTCCACGGAGTTAAATGGAGCTGGGGAAACTCAGGAAAACAAAGTGCAGTTGTAGGGATGGTTATTTCTGTCTTTTTTTCCTATTTTAAGTTATTTCAGTCCTATTTTTTAACTTTAAGTCTTACAATTTTATAAGAAACCCTTTTAATGATGAGATTAGTCACGCTGAGTGTTGCTAATGCTTTATTAACTCCTGAAAGATGCCTTCTGTAACCAGAGATGTCAAAACTCTGGTCACGTGTCTTCCAAACAGAAAAATGTGTGCTGGAATCTCTGGGGACTTCTGTGCTCTTATTAATACATTGTCCTGTTCTTAGAGGAATAAACCAGGACCCCTTGAGCTACATCCTGCCTTCAATTGCACCATCACAGCCATTGACGTCAGGGTTTCCTAAGGGTGGGCAGGATTTAGCCCTTTATGTCCTGGCAAATTGTTGGTTGCTCTGAGCACATTCTGTGAACAAGGGGATCAGCTGCCTCGTGTCAGGGGCTGCTTCTTGATGGACAAAATGACCATTTTTTTCATCTTATAACTGCACTAATCCTCATTCTGCCCTCCCAGCATCAAGACAGGTTAATGTGGCTTCCAACACGCATCTTAACAAGTCTTCAGGGGGCTTTCAATGGTGTTACATTAATGGATGGAGCCAGGGTAGTTGAAAACCACCCTAATTTTGCCTGTCAGGGCATGGTCTGGGAGGTTGTTTTCCTGTTGCTCCCCAGCATTACCTCAGAGAACACAAGATCTGGAGGGAGGGGTGGCCAGGCTTTGTCTTGTACCACCATGGGTCGTTTTTCCTGCTTCTGCACCTCTCAAAATCACTGGGAGTGTTGTTGCTTTCCATGAGTTGAAGCCTGACCTAGAGGGGACTGGGGACCTTAGTGATGTGGGTCTCTCCCTTGCTCTAAGTAGGGGCTGGGTGATGTTACCAGGGTCACCAGCTCTTCAGTGGCAGAGAGTCCGAGTCTGGCTGCTCCCCTAGAGACGTTGTGGGCTTTTGTTCTGGTTTGTGCTGTGGCATTTTTTTGTTATGTGGAAGTACTTCCATAGCAGCTGCACCCTGCTAAGCTTTACAAAGAGAGTGAGGACGTCAGGGCCTGGTTAATCTTCAGTTCTAATTCTTGGCAGACGTTGCAGGCTCAGGACTCGTTGCACTGGGGAGCTGGTGAAGAGTGGAGAGGTGTGTGATTGGGGATTTCTGTGCAGGTAGGGGTTCAAAACAGGTCAGAAGGGGAAGATGTAGAGATAGCAAAGCTCCCAGGAAGTGGAGTTTGTGGAAGGCTGGCTGGTGAAGGAGCTCACAAGGATACCACGAGGCTCTGTTATGTTCTTGTGTGGTGGCAGAAGAAAGCAGGCTCCCACCTGTGGCAGTAAATTGCAGTGCTTTGCCTCAAAACTCCCTGGGACAAGGTGGGGAGGAGGGGGAACACTTTGTTCCTGTGTAGGGGAATTGTCTGTGACACCACTGACCTGTGCTTCATGTTGTCAGTGCTGCGTGGTCCGTGCCTGCTTGCTTGCAGCTTTGCCTCTACTCAGTGCTGCCCAGAGAGCAGGACTCGGTGCTCCCTGCCAGGTCCCTGATGGTACCTCCTCCACGCTGCAAAAAAGTGAGTTGTCCCAGTGGTTGCATCTCCCAGGTGTGGCTGTCCCTGGCTGGAGACAGGTTTCTCCCCCAGCCTCAGTGCTGAGGTCTCTTTGTCTGACAAAACGCATTTCCATCCCTCCATGGCTCTGTGGCAGCAAGCCTGTGACCTCGGGGCCTTTGAGTGACCTCTGGCAAAGGCCAATATGGCTCGGGGACCCTTGTCTGTGCACTCAGTGCTGTCTGTGGTCCTGTAGGGGACCCACCCCCGTTATTTTGGTGTCCCCATCACCTCAGGGATCCTGTGGAATGCTCAATCCCGTCACCTCAGGGCCCTGTGGGGTGCCCACCCCATCACCTCAGGGTCCCCATCATCTCAGGGGTCCTGTGGAGTGCTCAATCCCATCACCTCAGGGACCCCATCGCCTCAGGATCCCTATGGGATGCCCCCCCTGCCCCCGATCCCCTCATGGGCCCTCTGGGGTATCTCCCACCCCCGCCAGCTACCTCAGGGGCCCCGCGGGAAGGCGCCGCGTCCCGCGCTGCCCCTTTAAGAGCCTCTTTGTCTCCGAAACATCCTTATTTACCCTTCCGTGACTCAACCAAACTTCAGGCTGGGATTCACAAAGCCCGGTACGTCACCGTGCGGGGCCGGGCCCGGGCAGTCCCCGCCCCTCGGCGCTGCCCTCCCGCTGCTCCCTCGTAAGCCATTGAAGAGCTCTCCCTAGCGGCTACGCAATGTTCGTAAGCTCCGCCAGAGCTCTGGCTGCCGCTTCCGTAGACTGCGCAAAGGGCGTTGCGTCGCCGCGTTAACGCCGAGCTCCCCCCTACGCAATTGGCGTACGGGGCTGCGCTGAATGCGGAGCGGGGCGAGGGGCGGGAAGGGGGGAGCGCTGTGTGGCGTGCGCTCCAGCCAATGGGCGTGCGGGGCGGGGCGCGGCGGGCGGCCAATGGGCGGGGAGAGGCGCGTCGGTTCGGCGGCTCCGCAACTTTCCCTTTGTTGAGACGCGTTTTTTCCCCCCTCACAAACCCCCCCCCCAACCTCCCCCCCGGACCGGCTCCCCCCCCGGGGGCCCCCCCTGGGGGCTGGGGNGGGCCTTCACGGGGAGCTTGGCCTGTGGAGGGGGGGTCAGCGCCGGTGGGTGCCGCGGGTCGTGGCCTGGCTGCTGGTGGGGAGGGGGAGACCTTGAAAAACTCCCCTGTAACCCCCCCCCGTGCTGTGCGTAGAGTGGGGAGAAAATGGGGAAAATCGGTGCAGATTCATATTTATTTTTAAAAAAACCCAACCAAAACTGGGGGGGTTTGTGTCTTCCCCCGTCACCACAAAGGTAAACAGCAGAAGTTAATGAGGGGGGGCTGGGGGCATCTTGGGTTTAGGGCTGTTGATGGCCAGAGTCCTCCTCTGTGCCTTAAAAATCCCATTTTAAACACCTAGAGGGGCGCAGGGATTTTCAACACCCCCCCGCGAACGCTCCGACGACCACCGAAAATCACCCCTTGGGCACAAGCCCCCACAAAACAGAGACAATTTTAGAAAAGCTCCTAATTTTAGGAGAGGTGTCTGCTAATCGTGTTACGGGCAATTGTACGTAGGGAAAAAAAGCAGCATGATCAGGGTGTCAGAACAGCTCCTCCGGGGGAATGGTGAGAGACGTGCTGAAGGCTCCCAGGTATTTTGGGATGTGTAAGGAGGGGGAAAAGTGTCTTTACTTTTCAGAGCTACGCTTATACTTGTAGTCAGGGGAAGATGCTGTGAGCTCTTGGAGCTGCTGAGCTTGTCTGGTGTGAAATGTTGCAACATTCGGTGGTTTTCTGCTTCTTCAGAGATGATGCTCGCTGGAGCCTGTGGTGAAGGATGTGAGAGGCACTCCTGGTGCCTCAGCCAGGGAAAACTCTAATTGACTTCAGCAGGAGCTGCTCATGAAGTGTTGTCAATCGCTGCCGTGCAAAGGAGAGGCAAAAAATAGGGACCAGATTAAAAGGGATGATGGGGAGGTGAGACTGGGAGCCAAAAGAAGTGTCGGGGAGGAGGAGGGAGGGGGCTGTTGGTGGAGATGAGGTCTGAGGAGAGGAGATGTGAGAAGGAGCTGTGGGAGTGGGGGGGATGAGAGCAGGTGAATCAGTGGAATTTGGATATTTAAACTTTGCCGGGGTGTGAATGCTGTGGATTAAACTTGCCCTTGGATTAAATGAGTGTCACTTAACAGCAGTGTCTGGAGTTGTGCCCTGTCCACAGCCAGCACTAAGTGTGGGGCTTGTGCTGGAGTTCTGCTGCTCTGCCTTTGGCACCTGCACTTAAGGGTTGCTGTTGTTTAAGAATTGTCAGATATGTTGATGTGATGTTAAAAAAAAAAAAAAGAGAGGGCAACAAAAGCATTTGGTGGTGCTTTAATTGCTTTGAAAGCAGGCTAGGTGCAAATATTTGAAAATGATGTGCCAAACATGAGCAGCATTTGATGTCTCTGAGCTTTCAAACACGAGGCTGTGAACGGTAAACGCTTGTTTATTCTTCCCCTAATCATTCCTCCCATTAATGTGAGCTGACTTCAAGCAAAAAGGGTGTTTTGAAGTTGGCAGCTTTGCAGGTCTGGAATAATTCTTGGTGTTGGTTGGGCAAGTTCTGATTGTTACAAAGAATTTCTCTTATTCAGGAGCAATGTGACAATGGCCGCATATGCAACGGTTTAGGGACTGTTACAGCTCGTAAGTCAAAAGTGGGGATTTCTTTGGCTGTCCAAAGATTGTTAGTAAAGAATCTGTCACCCCAGACTCAGACTGCCTGTGGGACAAAGCCCTGTGGTTGACACCACAAGCTGGAGGCCTGTGAGGATAGAGAAATTATGAATAAACTTCATGTGCTGCAGCTCCCAACATGAACCAGTGCTTGGTCTGGTTAGTATTTGGATTAGTGAGCTCAAAGGGAATGGCAAAGGTTCTATCTTTGGTGTGTTGTGCTGTTCATAGTGCTGATGGAAAATAAAAAATAGGCATTTTTAGCTTGGTGTTCCCCTGAGCTTGAGGTGTGAAAGCCTTCAGTGTGGTTTCTTGCTGCAGTGGATTTCTTGTAGATTAATCGTGATCCTTCACTTGGTGTTTGCTTGTTTGCAGCTCTGTCCACATCAGGCATTGCAGGTTGTTTTCTTCAGTGCTAAAATGCACTTACATGTTCGTTTTTTTAAAAGTAGTCACTGTTTGGTCTCAGCACCTAAGAACGAGTGGCAAGAAGCACCTTCTCTAGTGGCAAAGGTGGTGTAAATTCTGAATATGGTTTTTAAAATCCTATTTTTTATTGTGGTTTTGTTTTCTTTTGTTGGCTATTATTATACTGAAATTTCTTAGGATTTCTGCTGGGACTCCTAAAGCAGAATTTAGTGATTTCTCAGATCGTAGAAGATGTTAGTGGATAGATTTAGAATAGCTAACAAATGCAAAATTCAGCTTCTCTCTTACAAGGGTGAATTCTTTCACGTGCGTTTTTTGCTTTGGGGAAGTGTTGAAAGGGTTTCTGAAGCTGACCTCAGCTCTGAGTCAAAACAAAACTCAGGTTTTTGTTTTAAAGTCGTTTGTTAGCCACGAATAGAGAGATACTAAGATAAGTTGTTTGCAAACTTTGCTTAGAATGGGGTGCAGCAATTCAGGTCGAATGGAGGAAGAGGAAGATGAGGGAGGAGGAAGATGGGGCAGCTCTAGCAACAGCTCAGTCTGAGCTGCGTGGTGGAACCTGCTCCAGAAAAGATCCCCCCAATCCTTTATTTTCTGCAGGAATCCTCTCCAGCCGGTGAGAAACACTGGAAGTTTCTCACTTTGTTTAACAACCTTTGTGGTTTTCATCTTGAATATTTCATCAAGGGTTGGTTTTGTTGTCGGTTGGGGTTTTTTTTTCTTTTTCCTTTGGGGAATGAAACCTTTGGAGACATTCTTGTCTCAGCAGCCTATTGTTAATTGCTTGGTGTGCAAACACTTCACCTTTCCTCAACACTTAACCACAAGGAACAGGCTGTTGAGTTGATGGGGGTGGGTTGTATAGGGGAAAAAAAAGGCCCCCCCGCCCCCTTCAATATCAGTGAATGGAAACCCATCCTCGTTAGCACAGAACCCTTAATGAATCTGGAGTACACTCAGCAAATTCAACAAATTGCTTAACAGGAACCACCACGACCATTTTAAAATCTGATTTATAGAGCAGAGCATCAGGGTTGTTTGGTCGTATCTCTGCATATACTGATGCTCTTCACTTTTGGTTTTATTAGACTTTAGATCAAAGATGGCTCATGTGAGGCTGTGTGTGGCTTGTGAGCCACTGAATTACAGCCCCAGCGTGCTGGCAGCAGAGCTACAGAGCAGCCAGAACATGCCACTGAAACAAAAAAGATTAAAGTGGGAATGAGGGGAGAGAAGGTAAAAATGGAGGTGGAGGTTCTGTCCTTTGCCAGTGTCGTAGGGAAAGAATTTCTGTGTGGTCTGAAGGTAATCATGTGGGTATTTGCAGTAATTCACATCGTGGTGTGCTGTGGAAAATGCAAATTAAAATGCACACTCTTCTTACGCTGCATTCTGCTGGTTTTGAAAGGGGAAAAAAAATCCCTTTACTTTTTGCAGTAAAGCTAAGAAGTGAGTTAGTGCCTTTAGTAGGCATAAAATAGGTAGAAAAACCCCAAGTTGGCTGCTTTGTGCTAAGCATTGTTAATTAGTGTTTTGCTTACAGGATGGTAATGAGTGCACATTAACTATTACACCTCCAATCCTCACCCAGATCAGTAGGAAACCTCTCAGAAAATGGGTAACTTGTTGGGGCATACCTTGGGATTTTCTAAAGAAGGCTCACTAAGTGAGTGGCCTGAATGAGGTAATTATGGTGTAATTCATGGAGAAGTCTGTCCTTTTAAGAAAGTAGAAGAAATACAGGCAGGTGTCTGAAAAGCAGAAGCTTTTTCCCTTGTTCTTCCCCACCACACACTCTTCCTTTCTGGCCTGGCTGCCTGGGCTCTGTAATTCAGCTGCATTTTCAAATGAAGACAGAAAAGAGGAATACCCAGATCTGACAGCTCCGAGCTGGTAAGAGTGCATTTGAGAAGCATCTTGTGTAAGATGCCACTTGTGACAAATGTACTATTTAAAAAAAAAAAAGTTCTAACTAAAGGGATGTTGCTTCAGTGTTTTGTAACCCAAATGCAAAAGGTACTTGAGCCACGGCCTCAGGCACAGGAATCCCTGGGAATTATTAAATAACCTGCTCATCTTAGGCTTTAAAAGAAAACAATATTTGGTTTATTACAGTATTCTTCGATGTGTAGCATGTATCCCAAAATCTTTCCCACTCAACCTCTAACCAAGCATAGAAAGTTTTTTCTCCCCCCTCTGGGTGCAGCCAGTGGAGGCTTTGAAAGACCCAATTTACTGGCAAAAAGCTTTAGTGCATTTCTCTTCTTTTCAGCCTTTTCAGGCCGACCATGGAAGATCAAGTCAAGAGTTATGGGCCACAGCTGTGTTCCTCCATTGAGACCTTCTATAGGCCATGAGCTGAGCTGATTAAGAGATGGTGCCCACAGCTCCCTTCCCTTATTGCCCCTGAAAGGCAAATCCCTCCACCCGAGTGGGGAGCGTTTGCCTCGTGACCATATTTGCCCATTCACTGGCAGTGGGAGGCTTAGATTTGATTAAGAAATACTGTCCCTATAATTACATTCTGTCCCTCTCTCTCCTGCTCTGAAAAGCCTCGGAAGACAATTCAAGGTTCTGAACTTAAGGAGGACCTCTGCAGCCTGCTAGGTGGGTGTGCAGTTAAAGTGATGAGGAGATTTTAGTGAGAAATACTAACAGGGTATCCTGAGAGTATCCAGTGGGTGCTGGCTTGTGTTTCTGTACCACTGTGGCTTTGTTCCCCACCTCCCTGGGAGGGATCAGTGTCTCAGAGCCTGCCTCTGTTCCAATAACTTTGTGACAAATATACTTTCCTTTTCTTAAAACACCAAAACCATATTTTATATTAAATCCTTGCTTCCTTTTGCTGTGCTGGGACCTGGGTGCTGAAGCTGATGTTACCCACTAATTTTAGATAGTTTATCATTTCACATTAGAGGTCCCTTCCAGCCTAAATGTTCTATGTTGTATATTAAATGTGTTCCAGCTGAATAACAAATGCCTTGTGTATTAAGAAAATGAAGAGATTTGTGGCTGACTTTGAGCTCGAGCATTATCTGCATAAATATTAAACCATAGGCTAGCAGAACAAATAATTTTTTCATACACTAAACTTTAGCAAATACAGTTTGGCATGGACACCTTCCCCCTACCCCTGCATATCAGTAAAATTTCTTTTTTTGACTAGTTGGGGGTGCATTTATGTGGGGTTTTAATGCTTGACAGTAGTTGGTGGGTTTTCTGTGTGCAGGGAGAGATCTCGGGATGGATTTAAACAGTTTCTGTGTGTGTGTGTCAATAGATGTGCTGCTAGAACTGGACAACACGACGTGCTTTGGGGTGCTCAGAGGTTTTAAAGTCATTAACCACCAGTGAAAAATGATAGGTTCTAATTCAGAGACTGCAGCTGGCTTAGTGTGAGCCACAGAGCTCCTTAAAGAGGAATTAACCAAAACTGGGGTTGTGTGATGCTTAAAAAGCCATCGTCTGATGGGGCTGTAGGTCAGTGGTTGGGCAGGGAACTCACTGCCTGTCGCTGTCAGGATGTGACTGAACTGCCTCATTTCAGCATCACTGATGCCTCCAGTGACCCTCGTTGATAGTTACAGGGTGGTGTTATTTTGGCTTCTTAGAGGAAACTTTTTCTCTCCTCGCTGTCCCATCCAAGCCTCCTCTCAGGGAAACAGAGAAGGGATAAACACTGAATTAAGGCAGCTCATTGAACCAAGCTGACTGCCTTCTAATTACATGGAGAGAGCCACGGCTAAATATCTCCACCCTCTGCCAGGAAACAAAAGTGAAGAAGAAAGGGGAAAAAAAATTAAGGAAAGATTACTCCTTGCTATCCTTACTAATGGGAATGCCAGGAGGAGGAGGAGGAGGAGGATGTTGGGAGGGTGACTCTTTAGATACCTGCTTAGTGGCTGCTTCTACATTACTTTGTTGGCATGTACTGAAACCATTTGCTGATGGAAATCTGTGGTGTTGTATTTGGAATACTTAATATTTCATGTAAAACCAGCCACACTTAAAATTAAGCTGGGTGTCCTCATTAGAGAGGAGTCATTAGCTGGGTGTTGTATGGGAGAGCTTCACTGCCCCCCTCTGCAGAACTGGTCGTGTCTTCTGCTCCAGGTTGATCTGGATAGCTATTTCTGGGGAGAATAAAGCAGGTTTTATGTGCTTAAAAACCACACAAACATGAGAAACGTGCTTTAATTTTAAAATTTACCAGTTAACATGCCTTTAATTTTAAAGGCAAGTATTCTAGACTTAGAGTAGTATTAATTATTTGGGAAAAAATCCATGTAAAACTGCTGGTCTTTAAAAAAAAAAGTTAAATCAGCTGTTTATTCAGTGGAGTTGTGAGAAAGAGCCCTTAGCTTGGATTTAGTGATGTTTAATCATTCTTTCAAAAATACAAAGGAGGTACTAAAAGCTGTTCAGTTAAGCTTTAAAGAACTAATAGCTATAACTCAGATTCAAAAGTGATTTCATTCCCCAAGTAAGTCTATAATCCTACCAGTCAGGAGTTAATCTGCCATCAGACTAAGACTAGAAGCAAATCTATTTAACTAAGAATAGTTAATTCACCTGAATGAGAGCAAGGATGAACATTAGTTAGTTTACCTTGAGAAAATGTAATATTCATGACAGAGGGTGAAAATAAGGAGGGTTTTTCAAATACAGGCTGAAAAATTTGGCTTTGAAATTGATACTTCTCTTTTTCTGAACTTTGCAGGAAGGTTTGGGAGCGTGGCTTGTTTGGACACTGTGGAAATGAGTGAGCCAGTGAATAATATATAGATATATAGATATAATATCCTGTTTATGATAAACTTGGGAGGTTTTAGGAACAGCATATTGAGGCACCAGATCATGGCATCAACACCAAATTCTCCTCTCCCTCTTTCCTTTCCTTGTCCCGTTGTTGTTTCCCCTCAAGACAAATTGATGTCAGACTCAAACCTCTTAGCAAGGATAATTTATTAAAATAACAGCTGCTATCGAATGGGGCCTGGGGTTGATCTTCAATTCTTAAAGGAGATTAACAACCTGATACTTGGCAAATCGGGTTCCTGTTTCCTACCTCGTTCTGCTGCCTCGTGTTGTGGGGAGGACAAAGGCACTAGTGCTCTGGTAACACCTGGGATTTATAGGAAAGGGTTGCAGCCAGGAACAGGATTCATACCATACAAATTAGGAATAATTCCATCAGAAGGGGGGGGGAAGGTGCATTCGAGCAAGTGAAATTGTTCCTTATGTACCAGAAAAGAGGCTCAAACCTTGTGTGTCAGCTGGCAGGCTGAAAATACACTCCTTAGTTTTATTAATGCCACTTTAGGTCTCCTTCTGCACACCCAGGAACAGGAGGTTTTGCTGGATACTTTTTTTTCTCCCCAAGTGCAAAACAGGAGCATCAGTTGAGCAGAGGAAGGGGACATGTAAATCTCTCTAATTCTTTGTTGACAAGAAAACAGAGCAGACCTTGGTCTGAGGAAAGGCTGGCTCAGATCATCTGCTGCTTGTAGAGCTGAGGATAGAGCAGCACCCTCCCATCCAGGGCTGTGGACATGCTCTAGGATGTTACAGAAATAAATACTGCTCAGCATTCTGAGCTGGTATCTGCTTTCGGTTGGTTGGACAAATCCAAACCCAGAAGTTCTTGCTGCATTTGGGTCAATTGGTGACATTACTCCAGTCAACGATTCGCTCCATTTACCAGTTAACAGCATTTATTCAAAGCCATAGAAAAAATTCTGGCTGCTCTTCTGTTTGGCTCACTCAGGGTTTTAAAAGACCTAATAGGAGTTGATTGGCAAGTGAAGGAAAAGAGAATGATGGAGAGGTGTGCCCAAACCCTTCCTTAGTTTTGTCTTGTAATCTCTGCTCCTCAAACAAATCGAAAGCACCTTTCCCTGCTTCAAACAGGAAAATGTGACAGTGGAATGTTGTACTTCTATTTAATACTATTTGCCTATTCATTAGGGCTGGGAAGATAATAAGCCCCAGCCTGCTGGGGTTGTCTTGTTCTTTATTGCCTCAGTAGATGGCACTGACATGTTGGTTTGACTGATGGCTTTATGCGTTGTATCAGCTGGGATGTTGTTTTCCATTAGTTAATAGTCTGCCTAAGATTTTCCCAAGATGAATATGAATTAAAATGGGGGAGGAAGAGCAGCTAAGAGGACTACCCCTAACTTACCAAGTGTTCACTCTCTGGTATAATCCCTCTTTGTGTCTATCACAAAGAGATTCTCGAGGAGGCTGTTGGGCTGCTGCTGAATGCCAGGGCTGTTCAATTGATCTCTGCTGCAGCCCTGCTTCTGGGGGGGGGAGCAGCAGCAGAGGATGCTCTGAGGTGCCTGAGCTGGAAAACTTCACCTCATACCTGTGCAGAGAACAGCTTTGGGGTGGTTTATTAAAATCCTGTGGCTTTTGGTACAAAAGTAATCAGCTTTTGTGAATGATGGGGAATGGAGCAAGGTGCTATAGATCAAAATCCAACCAGGTCTGACCTTCCTAATGAAGCTCTTTGCCAGCAGCAGAAAGTTACATTTATTTTTGTGGATGTTATTGTCAAAGCAGGTGGAAATGAAGGAGAATTTTGCCTATCAAAGGTAGATCTAAATAATTTTAATATATAATGTCTGAACTATTGCTGGGAACCTCAACTCTGAATGTATCGTTGATGTGATAAATGAGATAGACACTGACTGTGAAAAATAATGTTTAAAGAGCATGGTCAAAAGAAAGAACACTTTCTGCATTCTGAAAAAATGCTGCTTTGTGTAGAAGGCCATGATCAGAAGCAATAATAAGGTGGGCAAAGTGGGGACTCAAGTGAATGGCTGTTTATCCACCCTATCCCTTCTCTGTTGAAACCTAACACGGCTTGTTTTGTTTAACTTGTACCTTGTTAATTATTCTTAAACTGCCTTGTTCCCTTGTGCACAGGTCCTGACCCATGAATACCTAAGCATGTACTCTGTCTGTCTGAGCTGTCCCACTAAATTCAGATACTTGCTGAATTGGGCAGTGGTAGATGTGAAAAAAAGCCCAAATACATCGATTTTTATATGAATCCTGACAGTTTGGGGATGGCAGGGTGTAAAAAAGTGAATTTCCAACCAGGGAAAATGAATGTAGCTCTGGTGACTTGGAGTCAGTGCCACTAATTTTACATTTATTAAAGCTTTGTTCCCATCAGATCTAGCAGAGAGGGTTTTCAGGAGTGATGTTTGGGGGCAAACGTGTAGAAAACTTTATTGTGGCACATCATACTGATGATGTCACAGTTATGGAAATAGGATCCATGAATTCCCAAGGGATTCTATAAAGCTGGTTGTTCGACTCATAAAGTGAATTTATTACTCTATATTGGGCAGTGAGCATCCACTTTCAGACTGTCCTAATGCAAAACATTTTTTTCCATGTTTAATTCTGGTAATTCGAATTGTATGTATTTGCTGTAATTGCTTCCACAGATATAAGTACCAGTGGAGTTAATGCTCTGGCTACTTCTCTTGTGGACTGGGTCACTGGGACTAGGGGAAATACTGTGAATTGTTCTAATGTCCCCCTTTTATACCCTGTATCCATATCGTGTATCCCAGCTTATTAACACTTCAAAAAGCCAAACCAAAAATAAAACCTCAGAAGCCTACGAATAGAAAGGGGATTTTTATGTGTTGCAATAAATGAAGAAACATTAACTTCCAGAAAGCCATTGAACTAAGAAGTATATAGCATTTTAATAATGCTTTGGAACACCCAGGGGTGTTAAATGGTAACTTCCTACATTTTCAGGGAACTGTAGGACCTGCATCTTGTTTGTTTGTTTTACAGTGACCCTAAAGAGTAAATAGTATTGGTTGTGTTGCACATTAAAAAGCTGTTCTTAAAGCCAAGGTCAGGAGGTGAAAATTGAACCTACAGGTAGCTGGGGGCTTTACCTGAGGTTTTAGTCCCTTATTTTTATTCATTTCTTGCACATAGATGAGAAACAGGGTGAGTATGGCTTCATTAGAGTATTCATCTTTCATCTTTAAAATCCTTTAAATTTTAACAACTTCCAAGTGTAAACGTGTGTGCCTGGCACGTTGGAATGGCAGAATAATGAGTTTCTGAGGGGGGCTGTGTTCAAATGCTTCAGGAACCGAAGGATTTCACCTTCTCTTTGCCTTTCCCTGATTATTTTCCAACCCTGCACTGCTGGATCCATTCCTAGGGAATGCTAAACTGGGGATCTTCATCAGAAAGGAAGGTGGGTAGAGGACACACACACATTTGCAGCTCTTTGTCGGGCTGCTTGATGGATGAATTGTTGCTCTTTGAGGACACAGGCAGGGTGAAGTCTTTTTGTTTTAATCATAAATTGATTCTAGCCAAACACAAGGAGTTTTTCTCACTTGGAGTTTGCCTCTCTGGTAAAGAGGGTGTAGATCTGCAGGAAGGTTGGGTTGGGTGGTACAGCTGAGCTAGTTCACCAAGCAATAAACTGTGACAGCAAAACAGGCAGGATGAGGTTATTTCATCTGTTCCAGGCTTTGGCAAGTTTCAGGAATAGGGGAACATTTCACATTCTTTTTAGTCTTCATCAGTGTGGAGGGATTAACAGCACATTTCAGTTTACATGAGGCCTCAGAAATAATTATGCCAGGCGTATTTAAAACAGTCTTGGAGACATTAAAACTTGTTCTCTAAAGTACTCAAAATTCCAGAGTTTTAGGAAAAAAAAGGATTTTTTTTCCTCCTTGTTCCTTCAGTGCTCAGGGAATAGAGCCCCAGAGAACTCAGCTTTGGCAGGTTGGCTGGTTGAGTTGGTGGTTGGATTGTTAGCAGATAGTACCTGGGTTTTATATAGATACGTATATGGAGATATATATATTAGAGATAGATGGATGGATGGATGATATATATATATCTACTTATAGGTGCCTGATGTTTGACAGGTTTTATATCCAGTGCATTGTGGTAGCAGGATCTTAACATCTCTGATTTGGAAGGTTTGGGACATTTACATCTATCAGCTGATGCAAAACCTGAAGCAGATGCTTATTTATCTTCTCTCACTTATCTCCCTAAGTCTCTGTGAACTGAACTTCATAGGGAGGATGAGCAGTTTTTGCTGGGAGGTTGGTGTTTGGGACAAATTTGGGGACCCCTAAAGCCTTTTACTTTTTGCTGGGGAGTAGGAAATGTTTGAAGCTGCTTGTGCTCAGTACATTGTGGTGTCTGAGCTCTTGGTTGTGCTCAGATATGGACCAATATCTGCCAATTTTAGCTTCCTAAGATGATGCAGGGAACAAAGTCCTGCATTTACTCCCACTGAGGATGCCAGTGCAGGAAAACAGGATTTTCTTAATCCTTGTGCTTTGGGTTTTTTGGGGTTGCGTGTGGGGTTTTGTTTTGTTGCTTGTTTTGGGGGTTTTTTTGCAAAGACTATTTCTTTGAAAACCCATTCCTGAGATCCTGGGTTTGAGCCTAGAGCAGGTTTTTACAGCACAGTGTGAGCTCCCAGAAACAGTTTAACATTGACATAGTTATAATTAACTTAAAGGACTTAATAAAACAGACCTCGCTGTGGAAGCTGGCAGCAAAGTCACATTTTCCTCACGCTCCCTTGTGATTAGAGCTTCAGAGCTGAAGAGCCTGGTGGGATGTGGAGGGTCCTGCACTCAAGGGCTGAGAGCAGCTGAAGTCCTCTGAGCTTGTCATGGTGCCTGTAGGACACGGGCCACCTTCCAGGCACACGTGGGGGGGATGTTTCAGGATCTGGTAAGCTCTGGGTTCAGGTGGAGGATTTCTGGGGCTCAGAGGGCTGGGTGAGGAGGGTGATGCTCAAGGAGTGGGCTGGCCAGGAGGGAGGTGGGGCTGGTGACCACTTTTGCTGTCACAGTCTCGTGTCTGTTTGCCTGCCTGCCTTTTAAATTGGGGTTTACTCCTGTATTCACTTCATTTAATTCATTGCTTTGCTTGTCTTTTGAAAGAAACACTGAATCCTGAATCATCCCTAACTTTTTTTGTTGGTTTTTTTTGTTCTTTGTCAGCTGTGTTAATTTGCCTCTACCTAACTTGATATGTCATCCAGGATCAAGAATCCAGCAGTTCTAGGGTACAAAGCTGACACTTTTCAGGAAAATATCCTTTCAGAATAATTGAAAAAATCTCTAGGGCTATTGGAACTCTTTGGAGATGCAATTTGAAAGTGTAAAACCAGCAGGGTTTGAACTAGGGGAGTCAAGGGAGAAACTCATTCCTGCCCGGGCAAGCCAGGGGCTCTTTGGAGAAAGAGAAGCCAAAAGAGCTTCTGGCACATTCTCTGGGTGCTTTCCTTGCTCTGGTTGCTGAGGGAGTCGTTCAGGACCATGCAGTGATTTGTGAGGACAGAGGATACCTGCTCAGGTGGTGACATCCCTCTTTCAGCAATACCTCTTCTCTCATGGCATATTAATTACACGAGTTTTTCTGTTGGAAATTTGTCATTGGCTGGGAGAACCAAACCTGGGGTTTGCTGTGGGTACATCCACGGATGGCTCTTGCTAGCAGAGAACCATGAATGTCTTGAGCAGGAAGTTTTTTTTCCTCTGCACAGCTCAGATTACATGTTTTCATTAGACATCTGGTTGAATAATTGGTTCCTCGCAAATGGGTAGGTTAAAATAATCAGAGGCAGGAAGATTTTGACTAGTCATGTGCAATTTTTAGATAGATCTTCTCTCTGATATCTCTTTATTTGCATTTTGGAGTATTTGCAGCAGGCTGGAAATTCTGCTCTAGAGTCTCACGTGAAAAATTGTTTAATGGGATGGAGAGTGGAAGGTGCTTTTTTTTCTTTGCATCCAAGACTTTGCAACCAATTTGATCTAATGCAATGTATTTGTGTTGGATGTGTCATTTTGATGGAAACAAAGAGTATTGAAGGATTATTTTTTTTCCTAGAGTGTTTTAAAACAAATTGAGAAGGAAAAAACCCACCAAAGGCAAACATGCCTTTTATTTATCGTGGTACCAATTCCCAGTGGGCTGTTGGGTTCCACTTTTGCCCCTCCCAGGAGAAGGAGGAATGAAAGAACCACTTGATCTGAGCTTCCCACCTGTCCTTCGAGATGATTCCAGCTCAAGGAGTTTGTGTCATTACTGAAAACTCTTTATTTTTGTTCTGGAATCAACTCTTGGACAAGTGAAAGGTTCGTCTGGTTTCCAAAGCTAACCATCACCTTTCCTGATCCCCAAACTCCTCTTTTTTTGCTTTGTGCACATTGATTTAGAAAAAGAAAGTAGCTAATGTCAACAGATGAGATGTGTGCAGATGTCTTTAATCAGTTTCCAAATGTGTAACAATGGCACGAAGAAACATAATAAAGGCATGTGTTTTATTTTAACACTCTTTTAGGGTCAAGAGCCACATTGTTTCTGCTGCATTTGGTTCTGAAGCTGGTCTAGGATCTTGCTGTGTGTTTTTCCAGGGTTAGGAGCCATGCAAGAAAAGAGAGTGTGACCTGGTGTTTAAATACTAGGGGTGATTTGCAAGGTGAGGATTATTCCACTTGTCTCTAGAACATTACTGGCTAAACTAGTGTCTCTATTTTCCTTTTATTTCTATTATTTTATTTCCATTCTAACTCCTCTTTAGTCATATTGCAGTGCAGCTCCACGCTGCTTCTGGTACCTCTTCTCCATACAGAGCCATTCAGTTGTTCCTCTTTTCCTTCCCCAGCCCCTTATCTGGAAAAGAAAAGATCCAAGTAGGTGAGAAAGGACAAATTTTATAGATATTTCTTAAAATAAGATCTACATGGATGGAAAAAAAATTGCAAAATCAAGAAATAGACCTGATAATTGCAAAGAAAAGAATTCAATGTGTTTGTTTCCAAGACCTTAAAATAGAAGGTGTTAATTCTCCATCATTAAACTCCCTTGTTGCTCATGGCTTCTCACAACCACAGACCTTTGCCCAGCCCTTGCAGGACCTTGAGCAGCTCCAGCCCTGTCATCTTGGCACAGTTTATTTACCCCCTTGTGGAGGTGTTTACAGGTTCTGACTCAGCTTTGTCTTTTCCTTTCATCAGAGCTTTGTCATTTTTCTGCTTGGTGTGTTCTTTTCATTCTCTGGGAGGCTGGGACAGGCTGTTTGTTTCCCTCTGTAAAAGAGGAACAAATTTAGTCATGTGTCTGTCAGGGACTTAGTGAGCTTGCCTGTGTGCAGGGTGCCCTTTGGTAGGTGTGTTACCCAGCCCGAGAGAGCCAGTTTTAATTATTTTGTCATGGAAAAGGTCAATGATGTGAGTCCCTATTGAGCATCTTTGCTGTGAAGCAGAAATCCTCAAGTGCAGGGGGTGGAGAAGCTGCTGGTGCAGCAGCCAGGCGAGCTGGCTGCGTGCTGTGGTGAGCAATGCTCAGCTCAGACACGAAACCACACTGCCGAAAAACAGATCTTGTTTGAGGAAGTTGAAAAGATCTATTATTTAAGTGGGTTTGGGTTGAATAAGCCCCGTTCCTCTCTGACTTGCAGAGCAGGGTTCGGTATCAAGGCTTCGATTTGCAAGCAATCCATAGACACCTCAAGAGAAACAGGTGGGGAATATCACACCCAGCATCAAAGATGCTTTTGTGCTGAGAATTACTGAATTAAGGTGCAACAAAGCTGCTTTGTTAAGTGACCAGCAGTGGTAGAATCTCTCTCTCAAACAGGAAATCTTGCTGGCCCACACAGGAAAAGCAAAAGCAGTTGACAAAAGCCTTGTAATTTATATACTGCCAGCCTACTTCATTGTTAAACATGATGCTTTAATGCACTGGAGCTGGGCTGTGATTGATTTCCTGGTAGCCTGTTACCCAGCTGAAACTAGCAACGTGCTTTTTCCTTGGAAATTGAAGAGAAATTCAGTGTTCTTTGGAAATACTGTGTCCTGAGACCTGGCGGGGCTGGTGAGCGACCGCCCTTGGCAGCTCTTTAATCGACCTCTAGAAAATTGTGTTTATAGGGCCTGGTTTTTGTTGGGTGGTACAAATCTCAGGGATGCTGGTGGGACTCAAGGGTTAAATTCCCAACACTGTCGCATATGGCAGTGAGCAGAATCACAGATGTTGATGATACAACATAATTAGTATTCTTTTATGTAAATGAAGGCTGTCAATGTTACCATAGTGGCTCCACTCTTGCAAGCTGGAATCTCTGCCACTTGGTCTCACCAGACCTAGATGGGATTATGCCACAATTTTCTAACAAGACCTGAGCAGCAAAATAAAGAAGAAAGAGGAGGATAAAAAAAAAAAAAAAAAAAGGTCAGGGAGGAAAGGTGGGAAGGGATGTTTCCAACCTGGAAAGGGGAGAGGGAATCAGTCCTTTGTTTAGTGTGGGATTTCCTGAAGTGCCTTTCCAGGTCCTGGGATTTGTGAGTGCAGCAGTTTGTGAACTGTGCTAAATAAATAAAATCATTATTTAGGTGCTGCAGAATCACTCTGTGGAGATGAATCCTGAAGTGGCCGCTTGTGCTTTCATCTAAAGTTGAGAAGAGTTAAAGAATAGAAACTCTTTGATTTTTTTTTTTTTCCTTTAACAGATTCCATCTTTAGCAGCAATGTCAGTGGGGAAAAAAAAAAAAGAAATAAAGTCAATTTACATAATTGGGGGGCTACTAAAACTATGTTTTCTTAGCCTGGTCAGGTAGGTTTTCTGCATACTGATGGAGGCAGTGGTTCTGTGCCCATCCTAAAGCTTTGGGAGTCTGTGCCCAAGCCTTCATTATGTTCAACTCTGCCCCTTGTAAGATGATTGTTTTAAATGAAATATTCTGCGTGCGAGATCTGATGCTCCCTGTGACATCTGTAACCACTTTGTGCCTGTTAGTGCTGTCTCTCCTATCACTGTATTTACAAGTGTTGCAGTTGCAGAGGCGTAAGCAAGTTAATTTAGTCTTTCTTGGGTCATTACAACAGATACATTTTTACAACCTTTCTTGCCTTTGGCAAAGTGCAGGTTTTTCCTATTTTTCCTCCCTCTGTACTTCTTGTTCTGTGGCAGCTCACACTTGACAACTATTCATTAGTTCATTTTTATTGCTTGAAAAATCATCTCGGAATGAAATTTAATTGAGGCCAGGTTTGTTTTTTTTCCTTTTCCTCCATCTCCTCCCCCTTCTTTCACCAAGTTCTGGAAGCAGCCAAAATGGAAGTGATCACATGAGGTGCACGTTTTTGCTCAGTTTTTTTAACTCAGATTTTTTTTTCACTGCCATATGTTGGGTCATCCACTACAAAAGACTTACGATGAAGAGGCTACATGTGACCGGCAGATTTATAGATGATCAGAAAAGTGAAATTCCAGAGTGCCTCTTCCACCATTGAAGTATTTGGGTTCCTAGATGCTTTCATGCTTCGACTTCCAGATAATTCCATTCTTTCTAATAAGTGTCTTCTCCTCAGTAGCCTTTGCACCGAGCAGATTCATCACATTCACAAGCAGCCCTGCCAGCGTTCTTGGTTTGTTTGTGTGCATCACCAGAATATTCTCTCTCCAGGGCTTTGAAGCCTTGCTGCCTTCCAACGAAGACTTCAGCAGTAATTAAATTCTCGAGGACCCGCCAAGACTCCTCTGGCTGCGATGGGGATGCTCCGCGCCCCGGCTGCTGCGTGGCGGAGGAAAGGCTGTTTAAACATGACTCCGTGAGTAGCTGCTCCCACACCCTGAGCCCTTCCCCTCCCATTGGAGTCTTGGAGGGACTGTGGAAAAGAAACCTCAGCGTTCAGTTGTGCTCTTTGCACACCGAGTGTCTTCTATAAAACACAGATGCGGAGTTAAAGCTTTTTGCGCCTTCTAGTTTCCCTGCTTTGGTTTCTATTCACTGAGAGCCTAGAAATTGGGTAAATCAGTTGGTTTTTCAGTTTCTGGCTGCTCAAGCAAACATGTTCACGTGCAGATGTTCCTTCACTTTACTGGAACACATTTAATTCTTTTTTCCCCTGCTGATTTTTTTTGAGTATTGAAATGTTTGAGAGGGGAGAATTTGAGGGTGGAATGTGAAGCCTGTGGACTTGCAAACACTCTGGTTATGACAATTATCTGGTATTTTTGTGGCTTCTGCGAGAAGTTGGTAACCTCAGTCTCGTTCCTGATGACATGCATTCCAATTCCAAATTCATTTTGTATGTATCAATTTCAAGAGGGCAGCTAAAGATCAAATGTGTGTGTGGACTGAATTAATCTTTTTCTCCTTGGAAGGGAGCCATTCAGGTTGGGTGAGGCATGCTGGCAGCTGGCTGGGCCGTCCTTAGTAGACAGATAAGACAGTTTTATTCTGCAGACCTTGTCAATCCAGTATCTTTCACTAGTACTAAAAACTGCCTTTAAAAAAACTGAGCACAGACAACATGTAGTGGGTTGAAGGGAAAACTGCGGATGGGGTTGACAAGACGTGACATCTGTATTTTTATAGCTCTTTACAGCTGGTGCAGAAGAAATCATTTTAAATATGTATCGTGGCTCTAAGACCCTTTCCTTTCTGTTTCTTGCCTTCCAAGGTCAAAGCAGCGAAGACTCCTGTGAGACATGGATAGATGCAAACATGTTGGGCGGCTACGACTCGCCCAGGACCACTCCATCCTGAACCCCCAGAAGTGGCACTGCGTGGACTGCCAGACAACCGAGTCCATCTGGGCTTGTCTGAAGTGCTCCCACGTGGCGTGCGGGAGGTACATCGAGGAGCATGCACTTAAACACTTTGAGGAAACCAGGCACCCCTTGGCGATGGAAGTCAACGACCTCTACGTCTTCTGTTACCTTTGCGAAGATTACGTCTTGAATGACAACCCGGAGGGGGATTTGAAGTTGCTGAGGAGTTCTCTGTTGGCAATTAGAAGTCAAAAACATGACCCGTCAACGAGGAGCGGCAGGACATTGCGATCGATGGCTTTGGGGGAGGACATGTGCAGCCATCAGAGGAGCCCTCAGGGACAGTCTCAGATGCTTACAGCTCTCTGGCACAGGCGCCAGTCCTTGCTCGCCAAGGCGCTGCGGACCTGGTTTGAGAAGAGCTCTAGAGGCCAGCTGAAATTGAAAGAGAAGAAAGAAATGGAGGAGTTGGAGAAAAAGAAGGAGGCGGCCAGGCAGCGGCGGCAGGAGATGAAGAGACAGCTCCTGGAGGAGCTGGCAAACACTCCTCCGAGGAAGAGCGCGAGGCTGTTGTCTCACGTGCACAGGGACAACTTGATTCCAAGGAAATTCAGGGAGGTGGCCACCACTTCCCCTACCTCAAGGCAGATGCAGAGCAGCAGATTCAAACAGTTTTATTCCATCCGGCGTAAGCCTCTGATGACTCCCGGGGTGACGGGTCTGAGGAACCTGGGAAACACATGTTATATGAATTCTATTCTGCAAGTGCTCAGTCACCTCCAGAAATTTAGAGAATGTTTTTTGACACTTGATCTCTGTGAAACAGAAGAACTCTTAGCCAAAACTGTGAACGGGAAGTCTAGGATGCCTGGCAAATTGGCAAATGGGCCTGCTGCTAATGAGTCAGGGAAGACTGACAAAGTGGGATCATATGGCACGCAGGGCTTGCCAGCTGGCTTAAATGGTGGCTCCTCCATAAGCAGGAGTTTAGAACTGATACAGCCCAAGGAACCGAGTTCAAAGCACATCTCCCTCTGTCACGAACTGCACACCCTCTTCAGGGTGATGTGGTCTGGCAAGTGGGCTCTGGTGTCCCCCTTTGCCATGCTGCACTCCGTGTGGAGCCTGATCCCGGCGTTCCGGGGGTACGACCAGCAGGACGCTCAGGAATTTCTCTGTGAGTTGCTGGATAAAGTACAGCAGGAGCTGGAGTCGGAGGGAACGAAGCGCAGGATCCTCATCCCTTTCTCACAGAGGAAGCTCACCAAGCAGGTCCTGAAGGTGGTGAACACCATTTTTCACGGGCAGTTGCTTAGTCAGGTACGCACTGGCTTTTGCACAGGAATCACTTGGAGCTGTTCACACCAAGGCTCTGTCTCTTGAGGAGCCACCAGACACGTAGGAGGACTTGCCTAGAAGTGCCTCCTGCAATGGAAAGCTCTTGGGTTGCTGTGCAGGTTGTCAGAATTTTCAGCACTTGTCACATGCATTGGAAATTCCGTTGACTTCTGCTACTTCAGAGTGAAATCCAGAAGTTGTGAGCCCTTAGTTTTAACTTTTTAAAGCCTCTTTGTAATTTGTTTTGTTTCTTCTTCATGGTTTTGTTTCTGTGCGTAGAACATGATGAAGGACAGAGAGGACACTCATTTTGTGCTCTAAAGAGTAGCTCACTGTGGCAATTTATTTCTTGCAGGCATATGAAAGTCATCTTGAGATACTGAGCATGTGTAATGTAGGTTCCTGTAGGAGCTGCAGATGTCTGTCCTGGTGCTTGGTCTCTTATTCCTCTGCTCTTCCCTTGTCTGAAGTATTTTATTCCCCACAAGGCAGACCCTGAGAGCTCAATGTGTGCTGGAAGTCCTCAGCTACCTTTGCTTTCCAGGGGAAAGGAAATGTGCATAACTTGACACTCAAGGGTTTGCAGGATCAGACCTCCTCCTGTTCTCACTTTCTGCCTCTGAGTTTAATTCTACTTCTTGTTGTAGAAAACAGATCCAAGGTGCTTGTTACCCAGCTGTGAATTGGTGTTATCCCTGTGATGGTGTTTATGGTGATGGTGTTTATCTGAGGCAGCACCTCCTGCAGAGGTGAACATTGGCTCCATTGTTGTGAGAATTGAGAAAGGGGCTTAAATTACTTGCTCAAGACTGGAAACAAATGGTGTTTGTCTTGTCTCAGAGATCATCTTTATGCTGGTGAAACTTGGACAGGGAATTTCTCTCTTGATGTGACCGTGAGCACCAGCCTGTGGTGTCCATGGACCTAACAGCAGTTGTGGCTGCACCTTTCATCCCCAGGTCACCTGCATAACCTGCAACTACAAATCCAACACCGTTGAGCCCTTTTGGGATCTTTCCCTGGAATTCCCCGAGCGCTACCACTCCATGGAGAAGGGGATCATCCCTGTTCACCAGGCAGAGTGCATGCTGACAGAAATGTTGGCCAAGTTCACTGAGACAGAAGCTCTGGAAGGGAGGATATACGCCTGCGACCAGTGCAACAGTAAGTGGGATGCTGCTGCTGTCTCTGCCTTTAGCAGCACCATCACTTTTTCCAAGTGAGAGGTTTCTGGTGTGTTTTGTGTATCTGAAAACATCTGTATAGGAAAACTGTTCTCATGCTCTTTTGTTTCCTCCTGTTGGTAGCTGCTGCTCTTCTGGCCACCAGGTTGGATCTGATGTGTCATTTTTCTCTCGTTTCCACTGTTCCACAGCACAACTTGCTGAGGGTTTAATACAACCCTGTTCAGAACTACTCTCACAGCTTGTGTTAGAGGGGATGGAAACTTCAACAATTGTGGGGAGAGAGGGTTGGATTTAGAACCAAAAGAACCTTATCCCCTGTGGTCTGCTGATCTCTGCTTTTATAACAAGCCATCTATATGCAGCTTGTTCTTATGGAATCCTTTAACCAGAACTCACAAATACAGTGTTCTCAATGTCTGCCACCAGGTTGGAGCTTCCATCTCTCTGTAGGCATTTTGTCAAGAAGCAATGAACTGACGTTATCCTGGGAGTCTCAGGTTAATGTATTACCCATGATATGAATGCACATGTTTTGCTGTGCTCAGCTAGAAGATGACTTCTGCTTTCCTCTATTAGGGCTGAGTCTAAGGTCATTATATGCCTGAAAATAATTTTAGCCTTGTGTATAATCATGCAGCTCAGCTACTCTGGTAAATAAGCTGGATTTGACAGTTTTTTCATGTGGGTATTTATGGCACGTGTTCATCCCCTTGGGAGGAAAATGCCAATAATTTGACTTACATTGCAACTAAGCAGCTGAAGTAGCAAATATTTGTAGAGATCTCTTCTCTATCAACTTGCAAATCTGTTACCAAACATCTTCACCAAGCGTGAGGAAATAATCGTTGGCTAGAGGTTCTTGAACCAAAGCCAAATATCACTTGAACAGACTCTGACTCACAAAGTGTGGGTATGGATGAGCACAGCTTCTGTTGTCTTCAGTTCTTTGTGAAAGCCTGAATTTTAACTGTTCCTTCAGAGCTAAATGGCTAAGGAAGCAGGAACCAGCTGAAAAGAAGTCAGGGAAAAGCAAACAGCCTGTGCCTAGGTGCCAAAAACTCTTGGGGGCACCACTTGTCAGCCGTGATGGAGGAGGAGGAGCCCATCTGTTCTGGGCTGGGCTGGTGAGGTGCAGAAATCTAATTAACAGGTACATTTCTTAGAGGAAGCTCTGGAAGCCACCTGTCTGCCTCCTGGTACACTCATATGTTCAGTGTCCTGGGAAGAGTAATCACTGGGAAGAGGAACCTTTTTAATTCTTCTCCAGTTTCAGTTGAGTTGTTTTATGTTCTTGGGCAGCATAAAACCTGCAAGAGATGGAGCCTTGCTGGAAGTGTTTTCCTCTGACTTGTATCAATATTCTTGAGCTACTAAAGTGTCCTACTACAAGCCTTACTCTGGTGGTGTAAGGGGATTGATGTAGTGGAATTCCATGTGAAATACTGTTATTTGTACACTGATTTCACCTGTTGAAACTGCTGCAGTGTGGATGCCTTTGCTCTAACTCTGTCTTAAGATTTCTCTCCTGTTTCTCACAGCAGAATGTCAGTGTGAGCAGCTTGAAGGTGTTACCTGGTTGTGTGATTATGAGCATCACTAAGTTTTAAGTAGTTTTAAATGTGAGTTTTGATCCTAGAGAAGCTCCTGCTCTGGGGGGGAATTCATGAGAAGCATTTACTGACATGCCCATCCTGAGTGCACATGAGCTACTGGGGGAAAAAGAGTTCAGAATATGCTCCTTCCCCTTCTGAAAATTAATTACAGCCTAATTAACTTTGCCTTGATATTTTTTTATGGGTTTTTTTGTAGGCAAACGGCGAAAGTCGTCTCCTAAACCTCTTGTTCTGAGTGAAGCTAAAAAGCAGTTAATGATCTACAGGCTACCTCAGGTCCTCCGGCTGCACCTTAAACGATTCAGGTGAGGGACACACTGAGAGGGGTCAGTGACTTGCCTCTTTTGGGGAAGAAGTGATTGGGGTGGGCCTGGAAATTCTCTCACTTCCTGGGAAATAAACGTGTGTCAACATTCTACCCAACCCACATGTGTGACACCCTCTCAGAGTACTACTTATATTACATCAGGTGGCTTGTTCTTAGTGTGTTTCCTACTATACACACAGTGTAATGTTTTGTAAATATTGATACTGATTCCTTTGAGTTGTACCTGTGGTATTTGTCTGGGTTTTCTGACACTGGGGGTGGTGAGAGCCTGTGCCAGGTTGCCCAGAGAGGTGGTTGATGCCTCATCCCTGGAACCATTGCAGGGGAGGTTGGGCTCTGAGCAACCTGCTCTAGTTGCAGATGTCCCTCTCAGTGCAGGGGGGTTGGACCAGATGAGTTTTAAAGGTCCCTTCCAACCTTCTCTGAACTTGGAACAGTGGCTGTGAGATTGATGAGCTGAGAAGTTGAGTGGAAGGTTTGTTGTAGCTGGAAGCCTGTGAGGGTTAAATGTCAATATTATGTATTTGCCTGCTGAATAAAACCAGCAGACAAAGTTCAAAGAGTCATGAAAAGTTTCTGAAATGGTTTAGCACAGGCAGCTGAGGTGTGTGGTGTTTGTATTTGTACAACTGATGTTTTTCAACACAGCAGTTGTTTGGCTTTCTTTGTGTTTGGCTCTTGCAAGTCTCAGCAACACCCTCCCTACAATGAACGGGCATGGGTGACAGAATCAATTGTATTGAAAAGATGTTAGAGTGAGAACAGAAGGGAAAAATGACATGACCCTAGCAGGGAAAGCTGTTCAGGGGTGTGCAGCAGTGGTACTTCTGTGTGCACCTCCCCACAGCCCCGTGATGCTGCTGAGGAGCAGGGTCCTGAGTCTTTGATTCGTGCCCTTGTGTTTGCAGGTGGTCTGAACGTAATCACCGCGAGAAGATTGGGGTCCATGTCCTCTTTGACCAGGTATTAAACATGGAACCTTACTGCTGCAGGGACTCTCTCTCCTCTCTTGACAAAGAGACCTTTGTCTATGACCTCTCCGCTGTGGTGATGCATCACGGGAAAGGGTTTGGCTCAGGACACTACACAGCATATTGCTACAACACAGAGGGAGGTGCGTGTGCCTTGTTATGGGGGAAACAAATCCCAGAAACTCATGTTTTATTCCACAGACTTAGCCTCTTGTAAAGCTTTATGATCGGAGTTCTTTGGAATCCAAGTTTTCCTGACATTCTCTAGTTTGTTTCCCAGAATGTGTTGCTTGTAGCCTGGGTTTTGTTGGGTTTTGGGGTGGGGATTTTTTTGCATAAAGCCACAGATTGCTGCTCTTTGCTCTGCAGCCCTTTGGGATGCCTTTTATTGCTTGCTGTTAACAGCATGAATGCTCCATTTTCTCTTGCGATGTGAGTCCGTGGAGCTGCTCCAGCTGGGGGCCTTTTCTCAGGATCCTTGGGATGATGAGATAAACAGAAAGTGTTTTGAAACTGGACAGGAACTATTCATGAGTAACATCCGCAGGGGTTTTGTGGATTTCCAGAGGCCTTTTGCTGCAGCTGAATTAGTATTGCCTCTGCCTTCTGAGTGCTGGAGAAAGGGCTACAAATTGGCTGTCTCCAGGGAATTTTTATTTTCCTAATTAAGCTTTTGAGCTATAATTGGTTAAATTATGATTTGCTATTTCTCAACTCTCTTTAACGGCACAAAAATGATCCAAATGTTTTCCAGATTAGAAATTCCTTCCCAAAACACCTGTAGAGGCAAAGATAGAGGTGCCTTTTTCTCCTCCATGGCCCCTATTCTCTGTGGATATTTCCTATGAACAGTTCCAAAATGCATCCAGAAGGAATGATGCCTCCTTTACTTAATGTCCTGTTTCTCCTTTTCATTCCTAGGTTTTTGGGTCCACTGCAATGACTCCAAACTGAATGTATGTAGTGTGGAGGAGGTGTGCAAAACCCAGGCCTACATTCTTTTTTACACTCAAAGAACAGTGCAGGACAAAGCAAGAATCTCAGAAAAACAACTCCAAGCTCAGGTGCCATCCAAAAACAGTGATAAGGACAGAAGACTGACATTCCCATGATGGGACAGCTCTGTAATTCCATCAGCAGTCTCAGTTTTGTTCCAAACTGTTGGCGTTCACATCTTTCCTTGGGAAAAAGGGAAGGAATAAAGGCTTGCTGCAGGAAGGGGAGCAGCTCAGGATGTTTGCCACCCAGGCTCTGGAGAAGTGTCTCAAGCTGTGCCATTCTGACCTGTAAGATTGTACCAGAGTCTTGGTTCAAAAGCATCTTGTTGTCAAGTGAAGCTCCCCAAATGAAATGAGAAAGTTTGATGCTGTATATCATTCATCTCATATCAAAAAGGAATTGTGTAGGAAATGAGCACAACCAGGGAACAGAAGCATTCAGCTGGCTTCAAACCCCTGCAGTTCCCAGTCATGCTGGTAAAACTCCAGGAGGAGCAGGTAGAGTACCCTCCTCTTCAGTTGCCTTTCAGATTTCTGAGGTTTAAATCACAGAGTCACCCAGGGATTTGTTGGAATGGTTATTGGATAGATGGAGTTGAGTGCCCTAAGAGCCATTCTTGCTGGAGAAATGTTTAACCACCTTCTACTGGGTGAAATTCCCCCCCCAGGCCTTGGCTATCTCTGTGATACCATTTCCTTTGCCATCGGTTGAGGACAAGCCCATGGCTGGCAAGCTTTGTCTGCAGCTCTTTCTTTCAGTGTTGCTGGGGCTCTGTGCACACTTGATGGTTTCTTCTCCAGGCTGAACTGAATTGGCAGCTAAATTCACTGAGAATGTGATTTTCAAACGGTTCTGCTCTGGAGAAACTGTGTTTAAAATACAAAAAAGCAGTAATAAACCAGGAATGTACCCCTATGTCATCTGTTTACAGTGGCAGCAAGAACAAAGCCCATATTACAGGCTTCTGCCAGCATCATTTGGTCATCAGGATCATAAAGGAGCCCAAGCCCTGGCTGGGACAGCAGGAGTGGGTGGTGTGGAGGCATCTTACACTGGCAAAGTAGCACTTTTGGATGAGTGCAGCTGGTTTTCCTCAGGGGAGCAGGGTGGTGGTAATGCCAGAGTGGTGGGAGATGGAGCTGGCTGCTCTTAGAGCTTCTCTAATGGAAATGAAATAGTCACTCATTGCAGTGGTCACACAAAGCCCAGCCTAAGAAGGCTGAGAGGTTGCAGAATTCAGCCTGTGAAGCCTTTTATTTCTACTGGGACATAAAGGGAAGGAATGTAGTTAAATCTCATCTTCACGTTGGGTTTGAAAGGCTCCAAAATCTGTCAGCATCTTGAGTTTAGAATTCTGTGGGAAGTGTAGGGCTTTAGTTGGTGGTTTATGGTCACTTCTCAGCCTCCAGTTGCACCTCAGGAGTTGTTATAATTTGGGGTCTGGCTGTTCACATGTTTTAATCAAACCTGGGTGTGGAGCTGCAAAGGGACACAACATCTTTCCCTCTCGATGGTTTGGGGTTATTTTTTTATAAAGGTGAAGAAATCTAGAATATGAGACTGTTCAGAATAATTGTTTCCATTTTCAGGCAGAAAAGTTCTGAAAGTTTCTCTTCTCTCTTCTCCTTTTACTCTTGTCAGAATAAAACACTGACACCCACACATTGTTGTTGGAGGGTTGAAGAGCTGAGTCTCCCAAACACCATCATTCCTCTCTTCCCACTGCCACTACTGGTGACTTTCCATCTCCTGTCCCATGGGCAGGTGGGTCTCTCAGACTCTCCCAGAGCTGAGCACAGCAAGCAAGAAACTTGTGTATTTTGTCTGTGTTTTGTCAGAGCAGTGTCACACTCAGTCTCCTCTGTCCTTCAGCTTCCCCATTCCTTCTGTCTGAGCTGCTTCTTGAGCCTACAAAAACTCCCTTGACAACCAAATATCATTTTGAGGTCATATGCTCTGATTTTTTGAGGAGATGAGACAGTTGGAAACAGCCCTGTGGGAATGGATTGATGGGCCTGGAAGGATTTCTTATGAATGTCTCTTTATCTGTGTATTTACTCAGTAGGGGATTATTTTGTGCTACCAGTAAATAAAATTAATAAAAATGCAGTAGGCCAAATTGAGATGAAATAAAAGTAAATGCAGCTCTGCTGGTGCAGGGGAAGCTGAGTTGGGTGCAGCACAGGTAGGAGTTGAATTCCTGAGAGGATCACAACAAAGTGCTGGTGATTATCAGATATTAAATGGATTCTTTCCTCGAGCAAAACCCATACTCTGTGAAAACAGTAAAGGAACAGCAGTGCTTAAAATTCCCTTTTTCATTGGAGAAGTGGAAGTTAAACTGGTATTTTTCCCATACATCTCTCCTTCCAGGCCTGTCCACCCTTCCAGAGGATTATATCCTTCTAAGCAACACTCCTGCCTTGCTCTGACTGCAAATGGTACGTTCAGGGCCACACTGGCCCTGTTGATATAAAAAATTGCTAGAAAGGCAAACTCTAACCCAGCATTAATTGTGACTGCAGTGAGCTGAGACTCTGCCCAGTGCATACTCATCTTTTGACTGAGTGTTTTGCATTAATCCTGGAATTCAGGTGGTGAGAGAGTTCCAGTTGGGTTGCTGAGGGGAGCTGGGGGAGGTTCCTGCAGCCGTTGCTGCCCAGGCTGATTTTGTAGCATTAGCTGGTGACACCTTGTGCCACCAGCAGCCTCTCCCTGTGACTTTTTAGCCTGGTTGTGCTGAGCTGTGGAGATACTGCAGATAAAAGTGACTGCCCTGATAGGGGAGGAGTGAATGCTGATACTTCAAAGGAAATAAACTTGCTTTTTCCAGCACTGTGAGGGTTCTGTAAGATGTAGCTTTGATTTGGGAGCGATAGCGTATAGCATTTTTTATGCTCTTTGGTTTATATTTCTCTGCTGCAGCTTCTTTCTATAAGCACAGCCCAGTGCTCCCAGTGCTGGACACTGTTTTAGAGTGTCCTGCTAGCCAGAAATCCTGACTGGAAGTTACCTCTGCTTCAGGAAGTTGAAAATACTACTTAGATTTACAGCCAAGCCCACTTAAATGTGTGCCTGACCAAGGGGAGCCTGCAAAGCAAACTCTGTCCCTCCTTTAATGATACAGCTTCAAATCCTGCTAATACTGATGCCTGTTTAGAATAATTCCATAATTTTTAGGCTCTGCTGCTGCAAACCCACAGCAGATGATGTGACTTAACTCCTGTGTGGAGCTTAGTGGCCACGTTTGAGTTGCAAGCCAAATGTCTGCAGCATAAAAACCTTTATTTGGGTACAACTGGGAGCAGAATTGGTTTCTCTCTGCACTGAAAAAACCCTTTTTTGTTTTTCCCCCATTACTTCTGACCAGAACATTTCTCTGGTCTGGCTTTGAAGTTAATGTGAGGAGTAATTCATATTAAATGCTTGACCTCAGACTTTTCTAGGTGGCAGTTCCACCCCCACTTAGGGACTTCCAGACTTTTTTTGAGTGTAGGAATAAATTTGGAATTGGGAAAAGCACTAAGTGTGTCCTATGGACTCACTGTCAGGAGGGATTTTTGCTTGTAGAAGGCAAGGCTTCTAGTGTAAATATTGTCTTGGTGGTGATTAGAAACTTTTATTGATTGTAACATCCCCAAGCCTGAATATTCTTTGTTGCATCCCAACAAGAGAGACTAATGAAGGTTCTGGCTGTTGCCAGATTACCCCAGGATGAGCTCCAGTGGAAGTCAGTGGTGGTGCAGGACAAGAGCAAGCAGGAGACAGGGAGATTAGTTCTACCTGCCAATACAGTTTTGTCACCTGATTTTGTCTGATTCCTTAGATTTGGTGCCTTGTATCCAGTAATATTTTGCATGGGGCAGAAACATTGGGATTTAAGTGGTGAGTTGCCCCCTCCTGACTGAAGCAGCAGAGATTTGGGGGGTTTCATCAGTCCTCAGTGTCACTGACATTTTACATGTCCCATCTGTATGGGAATGGAGTTTACCAGCAAACTCACAAGTGACTATTTTAGTGTTTGAAATCTCTGTATTTGTGATAATCCAAATACCAGCTTGGATCAAATTTGGCTTTTTAGGTTTTCTTATGTCATCCAGGCCCCTCCAGTTCAGGTCAATAAGTCGACATCTGTCAGAGCAAGGAATAAAAACTCCAGTGGGTTTTTTGCTGAGGTAGCTGCAGCTTTGGGAAGCACCTTCTGTTACAAACCTAATGTAAAAATACAAATAAATACAGTTTCTGTTGGCAAGACAGTGCTTGCAGGGGGCTCCTCTTAGCAGCTGAGCTGTGGAAATGCCTGAGTACACCTCCTGTGTGATAGAGACACTTGTGTGAGGTGGGCAAGTGGCCCTTCTTCAAAGTAACTCCTAAAATCCATGCTCCAGCTCTGAAAATAGCCTTTTGTGTGTGTCTAATCCCTTCAGTGGGCTGGACATCAGGTAGGATGGGCTCAGTGTGAGAGTTTATTGCCTGTGGGAATAGAAAGCCTCAATTCAGAGGGTCTTTTTGGTGTCTGTTACATGAATATCAGTAGCTGTTTAGTGCAGAGGGAATGTGAAACATTCTAGCAAGCTTCAAAATGTATAAAACCATCTTTAAATGATCAGAAGCTGCACAGGTTAGTTCCCTGTACCAAGCAGGGGTTATTTGTCTTGGTGGATTTTAGGGCTGTGCCTTCAGGCTGCTGTTGCACTGCTTTTTATTTGGTGCATGTTCCACTTCCTTAAAGGACAGAGGGTCAAAATTCTTTCAAAAGAGTTCTTAAGTCTTTAGAAATGAGCTTTGCAATGTACACTTCAAAAAGTGGGGGCAAGAAATAGGAAAAAAAAATTAAAACCCAGTCCAAAGGGCCCTCAGTTGACTTTAACCACTGTTAGTTATTTATTGTCTGGAGGCTGGTGCAGGAGCTGGATGTGTTGCAGTTACAGCAGAGAGCTGGAACTGCCCAGATAGATTTTGGGCAGACTGGGGGTAGGGAAGGAGTTGAGATGAATGAAACTACTGGTAAAAATAAAGCCAAGCTGAGCACAGCAATAAGCCCTGGTCTAAGTTTAGAAGAGACAGGAAGAGTCTGGTCGGGGGTGATCGTGTCTTGCAGGCAGAGCCATTAATAAACCCCAACGTGGTCTCCTGAGCAGCAGCCACCTCTTATTTGTTGTGGCAAGAGCTCTCTCTGCTCAGTAGCCTCATCCATGGCATCCTCCCATGAGATATTACAGTTCCTAAGGAACAGGACCCCAAATTCTTGAGTTTTATAAAGGAGCTACTTACTTAAAGCCCACAGTGTCCCTGTAAACATTGAGCATACCTGGAAAGGAGATAAATTGATAACTTTACTTAATTTTAATTGTGATTTTTTTCATCTTGATACCATATTTCCAACAGAGGTGGCAGGTGGTGAGTTGGATTCTTTTTCCATGTCAAACCAGGGCTTGGTGGGATCTGGAGTAAAGTTCTCCTCTTGTTTCTCTCCCTGCTTTCCAGCCACTTTCTGTGCCAGCATCTCTGGGAGCTCCTGAATGTTCTGAATGAGGAGCAACCACATCCCCTCCTCGTGGGCAGGGTGTAGAGTCCTTGGGCTCCCTTCTTTCCTTAGATGACCATCCCATGGGGATAACTCATCCTGTCTGAGTGAGTCCACGCTGTGCTGGTGGCCAGGGGAGGTTAAAGCATGTCTGAGAGCAGGCTGGAGTAATGTCACCACAGGCATCAGTAGGTGAGAAATGAGGATAACCACCCGTGAGGCTCCTCTTCTGCACAGTTGGTGCTGTATTTGGGCTGTACCCCTGATCCAGGGATGGAATTGTCACAGCAAGTGTCATCCTCACTCCCCTTAACGTTTATTAAATGTTACTAGGCCTGGCCCTTAAGGCTATTTCCTACTGCTACAAGATAAACCACCTATTTCTGTGTGAAAATCAAATTTTCACCTGATTTATCAGATGTATAAACTACAGTAACTCACTGGCAGCCTAGAGCCCATGGAAAAGAGAATTAGGCCCTATTTTTTCCCTGCTTAACTTCAGCTTTGGTTAAGCCAAACCCTTCTATACATCTGCTGAGCAGTTTACAGAAAAGGAGCAAGTGGCTAAGTTTGTTTCCAGGAAAACTTTGTGCTTTACAGCTCTGCCTTTCCATGAAACTTAAACCCAGTGTAGAAACTTCAAAGAGCTTCTCCAAGGGGAGCACATAAGGTGTGATGGGCTGGGGCAGGGGGGCTGCTGAGGGGACCCTGCTTCTGACACCCTGGAAGCTTCACTCCTGACTTGAGTAAGGGCAGAATTAAAGCTAATCTTCAGCACTTTAAAGGAGTTAATCCCACTCTAAGTTAAGGTTGCTGGCAGGGTGCTGCTGGCAGAGGCTGCACAGCAGAGGAGTTTTCCCTCAGTGTGAAATCCCTGTGTGAAAACAGGAGGGAAACATCGTGCCCAAGAGGGTTCGGAACCAGGCTGGAGCTTTGGGGGGGGGTTTCCTGATTTTCCAGGGGGGTGGTTGCAGTCAGAAGAGCCTCATTTCTGCCTCAAGTTCCTGGCACTTGCGTCACTGCTGAGTTAAGCTGCTGTGTGCCACACTGTGCCCAAGGAGCCTGCCCCAAGGACAGCAGCCAGCCACCAAGAGAATCCAATTAATTACAGAATGTTGCTGGCATCTGGCTGGCGTGAGCACCCTGCTCCTAATCACAGCTTCAGCTGCTTTTATTTTAGCTGAGGTTTGTTAAGACCACGTCCACTAAGTCACCTACAGCAGCTTTAGGTACTTACCCATGTGAGCTGCCCCCTGCCTGAACCCAGGCCCCGGGAGGAGATTAGCGTGTTGTAAAGCAAAACTCAGATTAACTGGAAAATGACTTAATGTTCTCATTAATCCCCTTTTTCCTGCAGAAACTCTTTCTGCACAACTTGGATTAGCCACACTTGAAAAGAACTTTAAATTTTCTTGACGGGATGTTCAAATACCCCCTTTGAAAGCAGCATTTTTAACCTCTCAGTAGCAGAATGAGTTTCTCTGGGGTCAGGGGATTTCCTGGTCACTGGCAGAGGAATGTCTTGAAAAACCCGTGTGAAACTAAAAACTCTCCAAAGAATGTGAAGCCATGGCACAGTCCTGCTGCCCCAAGGCTCAGGGCTGGGCAGTTCTGCTCCCCAACCAGCATCATGCCCTGGAGCTGAGCAAACCACCAGCCACAGCTCCCACGGTGGGTGCTTTGTGCCCCCAACACCCTCAGCACCCACAGGTGCCATTTAGAGCTGGCACGGGTGAGCTGCAGCCTGAGCCCAGGGCACTCCAAGGCTATGCAACACCAAACAGCTCCTCCTTCCCCCACACTCCTCATCCCTTTACCTGTCCCAGCTTTATCTCCTCCAGACACTTCCCAGGAAAGCTCCTGGTGGGTGGAGTTCACCCAGGGCTTGGCACCCTTTTGGTTTTCCTTTGCTGATGGGTCCTGCTTACAACCCAGGACTGGGCTTGTTCCTTTCGGGTGTGAAATATAAATCATGTTTTTATGATTTTTTTGTAAATCTTTACTCTTTTTACACCTTGTTTTTTGTAAGCTGAAGTTTCTTATTAAAAAAAAAAAGTTCCACTGGGTTCTGTCATCGTTTTATAGACTTTAATAAACATCTAGATGGGGGGTACAGAAGAAAATTCCACACACAACAGCTTCACACCCTTGAGAAAACTATTCTCATTGTGCCTCGTGGAATTGAAAAGAGATTCTCCCTCTTACACTTTAAAATCTTTTTCCCCCTTTGTCACCACTTCAAGCACAGCGGCTTTGAAGTGTGAGCAGCAGCTCTGCAGAGAAGGAAAACGGAACACGTGTCCTTGAATATGTCCAAACTGGTACTGGCTGAACACATCTCTTCTGGTCCTCGGGGCGGGGGACAAGCTCTTCTCCCGGGCAGCTTCACTCCTGTCCTAGGTGAGCAATTGAGCAGAGTTAGACAAGGCTGGTTCTAGTCCAGTCTGCTGCTGAACAGCAACTCAACAGGGCTCTGAGACTCCTTGGAGAAATTAGATGTAGCTCAGTATCATAGAATCACGGAATGGTTTGGGTTGAAGGGACTTTTCAAGGTCATTTCATCCAACCCCCTGCACTAAGCAGGGACATCTGCAACTGGAGCAGGTTGCTCAGAGCCCCAAACAACCTCCCCTGCAATGGTTCCAGGGATGGGGCAGCCACCACCTCTCTGGGCAACCTGGCACAGGCTCTCACCACCCTCAGCATAAAAATTTCTTCCTTCCTTCTAGTCTAAATCTCCCTCCTTTAGTTCCAAACCATCACCCCTTGTCCTGTCCCAAGAGGCCCTGCTAAAAAGTCTGTCCCTGTTATCTGCAATTTGGGGACATCCCCTTCCCGGGGGGGCTTGGAGGGCTCTGCCAGCGCGGGCACATCCCCACGGTCACCCCGGTTGGGTCACCCACGGCTGGAAACAAGCGTTACAGACACGGCAGCAGCTCCCAGGCCTTCCCCACGGCCTCCCGGGCCCCCCCTCCCCACTCCCGGGGCACTCACCGCTACGGGACGGGCTGCGGGGCCATCAGGTCGATGTCCGTCAGATTCCGAGCGACCCAAACTCCGGCGGCGAAGAGCCCCAAGTTCACCAGGAGGTTCCTGGAAGAGACACCGGCAGCGCTGCATCCCTCCATCCCTCCCGCCACGGCCCGGGCCCCCTCCCTGTCCCTCCCTCCCCCGTTCCCTCCCGCCGCCCGCACCTTCGGAAGTCGTTGCGGTCGGTGGCGAAGCGGTAAGCGCTGCGCAGCCACCCCCGCAGCCCCTGCGGGGCTGTTCCCGGCCCTCCCGTTGCCGCCACGGCCGCCGCCGCCGCCGCCGCCATTCCTCCCGCCGGGCCCGGCCTGGCCTCGCCTCCCGCCGCGGCGCCGCCCGATGCCGTCACTTCCTGCGAGGCCTCCGGGACACGACCCCACGTGTAACAACGTCCACCCCGGCCTTGCACGGAGCCACGTGAGGGGGGGATCTAATGGGGTGGGCCCGACAAATGCAGCCGCCCCCCTCCCTCCCCTCCACTCCACTCCACTCCACTCCCCTCCACGCCCCTNCTAGGTGAGCAATTGAGCAGAGTTAGACAAGGCTGGTTCTAGTCCAGTCTGCTGCTGAACAGCAACTCAACAGGGCTCTGAGACTCCTTGGAGAAATTAGATGTAGCTCAGTATCATAGAATCACGGAATGGTTTGGGTTGAAGGGACTTTTCAAGGTCATTTCATCCAACCCCCTGCACTGAGCAGGGACATCTGCAACTGGAGCAGGTTGCTCAGAGCCCCAAACAACCTCCCCTGCAATGGTTCCAGGGATGGGGCAGCCACCACCTCTCTGGGCAACCTGGCACAGGCTCTCACCACCCTCAGCATAAAAATTTCTTCCTTCCTTCTAGTCTAAATCTCCCTCCTTTAGTTCCAAACCATCACCCCTTGTCCTGTCCCAAGAGGCCCTGCTAAAAAGTCTGTCCCCGTTATCTGCAATTTGGGGACATCCCCTTCCCGGGGGGGCTTGGAGGGCTCTGCCAGCGCGGGCACATCCCCACGGTCACCCCGGTCGGGTCACCCACGACTGGAGACAAGCGTTACAGACACGGCAGCAGCTCCCAGGCCTTCCCCACGGCCTCCCGGGCCCCCCCTCCCCACTCCCGGGGCACTCACCGCTACGGGACGGGCTGCGGGGCCATCAGGTCGATGTCCGTCAGATTCCGAGCGACCCAAACTCCGGCGGCGAAGAGCCCCAAGTTCACCAGGAGGTTCCTGGAAGAGACACCGGCAGCGCTGCATCCCTCCATCCCTCCCGCCACGGCCNCCGGCCGCCGGTACCGGCGCTTTGCCCGGTTGCACCGAGGGAGTGTCCCCCCGTCCCCCTCAGCCCAGCGAGGGTTCCCCCCTCAGCTCCGCGCAGGTTGGTTTGGTTGGTTTAGGGTGTTTTTAATAACCCCCTGTCCCCCTACACCGCACAGGGGGGGTTCTGGGGGTCGGTGTGAGGGCGGCGGCCCCCGGGGGCTGCTGCTGCTTCTGGGGAGGGGGATAAAATACGGGGAAAATGTCTGGAAATGGGGATGGCCCAGGCGCAGCTTCTCCTCCCTTCCTATGGGGATTTTCCAGGAGGAGGTGCTGGATGTAGAGCCGGGGGGGTTGTTCCCCCACCCCCCGATGGCTGGACCCTGTTCCAGCCATAGAGTTTGGAAAATGTCCCATTCCTCTATCTGTGCCTGAACCTTCTCCTGACCCCTCATCCCAGATCCCCTCTCCTTCTCCTCCACTCTGGTTTATGGATCTCAATCCCCTCTCCCCTACCCCCAGTGGGGTCTGCTCTTTACCCTGTTCCCCCTCTCCCAGCAATGCCCCTCTCAGCCTCTGTGTCTTTTGGGAGGAAAAAATAATCTGGCCACCCCAGACATCCCCACCTTGCCCCGGAGGTGCCAGTTCCCACAGGAGGGGACCTCCCAGCAGCAAATGTCACTTCATTAGCACCATCCAGCCTCAGGTCTCTGCCGGGCACCCCCCTCTGCTGCTCCCCTCAGCACCCTGGTCCCAATCTCTCTGTAATTCTGTCCATCCCTGCCCCAGTTTCCTGGCCACAGGTTGTTACCACAGTGCCCTCGTGATTCCAAATCAAACAACCCGGGACGGAGCAGCCGGGGTCACTGTGACGGCCGGTTACTGGTGGGACTGGGTGTTTGCTGGGCAAACTGGGACCAGATCAGTGCAGTGAGATAAGGCTGTGACCAGGCAGCAGCTCCTGGGTTCTCCTGTGCCTGGAAAAAGCAGCTTTTGGAGCTGCGATGGGCTGAATTAACCTGGTCTGAGCTGAGCTGTTCCCTACAGAGATCTAAACCCAGCGTGATTTGCACCTTTTGGGGTGTGCTTGGTGTCACCCAGTGCCATGGGGATGGGCATGTTCTTCAAAGGATCCTTCGTGGAATGAGAACTGACCACAGGGTTGTAGTTATAATGGGAGGTTTATTATTATATAAATATTTTAGCAACCAGAGCAGCTTATCCTTATTAGCCCAGTGTTCCCACTACTCCTGTTTCCCAGCTCCTTGGGATCTGGTGCTCCTCTTTGGGGACACCCAGGTCACCAAGCCAGGCTCTGATGAGACGTGTCCCAGCTGAGGACATGGAGTGATGGATCCTCTCAAGGGGGACATCTTGTGACACTGGCCAGCCAGCCTGCAGCCCCGTCTGTCCCTGCTGCTCTATTCCTTCCCCAAATCCCAAAGAGCTAATTGATCCACCCAGTTAGTTAATTGATTTATAGCTATTAGAGGCTCTAATTAACCGGCCAGCTGGAAGGCACTGTCTCATCTGCCCGGTGGGAGCAGCGTTGAGGAGCAGCCAGCAAGAGTGGGCCAGGAGCTGCCCCCTCCCCAGCAGCAGCAGCTCCTTTGCTGTCTTGGAAGGATTTCACTCCTCTCTAGACTTTCTCTCTCCTCCTTTGGGACCACTGAGCTCACCCCGAGCCTCCCTTTTCTCCTTTATCTCCTCCTGCATTCCTCCAAGGTCACAGACTCATTTTCAGTGCTGGGCAGACCAGTTTGGAGCAGCTTTGTTATCAAAACCTTCCCAGCCCCCAGCAGCACCTCCTGCTGCTGCCAGGCCCTGATAGGAGGCAGATGCTCATCAAGCAGGAGGGAGGTGATGCCTGTACCTTGCACCAACACCTCTGCCTGGTGCTAATGAACTGGGAGCACCGTTCCCAGGGGGAATGCAGGGGAGCAGGGAGGAGATGCTGGAGGTGCCTGGTGCTGATGCAACAGGTTGGCAGTGAGCTCCAGAAACCCTCCCAGCCAGGGTGGGCCCTGTCTCTGGGGCTGCTGGGAGGTGATGAGGCTGCAGGGCTAGAGGGTGAGTGGCCACGGGCAGCTCCAGCCTCACATCAGCCCTGAGCAGCTCCTGGGGAACTGGGCAGCGCCGAACTGGGGCCAGAGGCAGCCGTGCCCAGGGAGCAGGGCAAAGGTGGGTGTGATGGCAGCGTCCTCTCCTGCTGGGCCTGCACTGCCAGGGCCACCACTATCTCCAGACCTTCTCGTCCTTCTCCTTCCCTTCCTCATCCCTGCAGGCTCTGCTGCAGCCCTGGGGGGCCCCGCAAATCCTCTGGCACAAGGCTGGGAGCATCCCAGGGACCTTGTGGCTGATCTGGGTGATGCTGGAGCTGGATGGAGGCGGGGACTAGAGGTGTGGGCTTGTGTGGGTGTAGGGTACCCTCTTGCATGGGTGCTGTGTGCTCTGGGGGTGTAGGGTCCCCTCTTTCACAGATTTTGTGTGCCCTGGGGGTACAGAATCCCCCCTTGCATGGGTTCTGTGTGCTCTGGGGGTGCAGGATCCCCCCTTGCATGGGTGCTGTGTGCTCTGGGGGTGCAGGATCCCCGCTTTGCATGGGTGCTGTGTGCCCTGGGGACGAGGCAGCACCAGGGGCTGCCCCCAGAGGCTGGCTCGGTGCAGAGTTTGCAGGTCTTGCCCCAAACTCTGCTTTTACACCAGGTTTGCTGGGGGATCTTGGGTACCTGGAGGAATTTGGCTGTGGCTGGTTGTCAGAGGCTGGTTTGAGAAGAGGTCTCTGCCCTGGGGTCTGTGAGGAGGGTCTGTCTGTGCTTCCCTGGTTAGTTCATGTTTCTCCCTAGCAGATGAAATCAGTGTGAGGAGACTCTGCAAACAGGAGGAGAAGCTCCTGGAGGGTGGCTCAGCTTGCAAGGAGGAGAAACCAAGTGCTCCTAGGGCTCCAAGGGAGCTCCCTGGGGGGGCAATTAGCGCCTGGCTGCCACCAGCAACCCTTCACTATTGGTTTGTATTCAGCAGGGGTGGGGGAGAACCAGCAGCCCCTGGGGGCTGGATCCCACCCGCCTTGGTGTCTCAGCTCAGCAACGGGCAAGCTGCTTTCCAGGGCTCCCTGGGGCTGCTCTGCCAGGTAAAACCTCATTTATAGGGATAAAAATGTTCTTTTCTTTTCCTCTGGGTCCTGCCCTGTCTGGTCCTTGCTGTGGTGCTTGAGTTGCCTGGGGTGAGGCTGCCAGGGCTGAACTGGTGGCTCTGGGAGCCCCATCTGGGCTGAGGTCAGAGAGTTCGGGGTCAGTGCTGCAAATACTGAGGGAAACAATGACTTGATTGTGAAGAACTTGTTAAGTTTGACACAGGGAGACATAGATATGATTGTTCAGTCTGAAATAGGTAACTACAGAGACCTTACCAGGAAGATGTTTTATTTTCTTATGTTTTAGCTTAAAAAAACCAAGGAAACTGTCAGGGACACCAGTTGGGCTGCTTTGAAACCCCTTCGCCCTTCCCATCTTGGTTTGAATATCAAGGATTTAATCAGTGGGGTGAGATAGAATTGACCAGGGATGAGAATATTGATGAGGTTGTGTCACTAAAGAAACCAGTCATTGGGAAGGTTACATTTAAGAGCATTTTTATGTAAAAAAACCCTATGTAACAGTGACCTGATAGAAAAAAAAATGATTAATTTGGATGCTGGAACAAACACTTTTGGTGGAGTTTCATGTTCCCAGTGCTGAATAAAGTTCCTGTGGAGCCCCAGAGCTCCATGTTCTCAGTGCTGAATAAAAAAGTGTCAACTTATCAGCATCAAATTAATGTTGATAAGTTTTTTCTTTCATCCAGCTTTGGTGCCAGGAGCATCCCTTGTGGCCTGTCCCAACCCCAGACCCACGCAGCCTCTGCAGGCTGGTGGTGGGGAAGCCACAAAGAGACCCTGAGCAACGTCCCTTTGCATCAGAGAATTGTTTTGGTTGGAAAAAACCAGGATTTGAGCCCCCTCACTCCCCAGACCATGTCTGTGGGAGCTGTTGTGTGTAGGGATGGATAAATTTGGTAAGAGGTGAATCCTCTTGTGTTCTGGCAGGTCCTTGGAGATTTGAGGGTGGCTTATCTCTTAATAGATTGGCCAATTATTGCCATGGCTGTAGGTCCAACAGCAGATGCAGGAGCAGCTTGGCTGCTGTAGGTCTGGCTGCGTTCAAGCAGTTGGGTGCCCAAACAGCTTGATTTATTCTGAGAAACTTACCCAGATCCTTTGAGATCGCTGGTGATGAACACACTGAGCTGCAGGGTTGCTCTATAGCTCCAAAATCTGGTGGCAACCACAAGCTTCATCTCCCAAGGTGGAGCTGAGGTCACGGATCTCACCCAAAGGGGAGGGTGGGGAGGACAAAGCCATGGATGTATCCCTGGGATTTGGTGTTGAATTCTTGTTAGGGGTGATATTTATACCTCCTTATCAGCTATGCAAAGTGTGTGGGTGGGGATGTGGGCAAGTCATGGCTCTTTGTGGTCAACCTTTAGCAGGAAACATTTCTGGGTAGCTTTGTGTAACTGCTGCAAGAGGTGGAACATTCATTGGGCTTGGTCTGACTTGTGCAAGAAGTGGAAAAAGGGGCAGCTCAGCTTCCACCCCCCCTCCCATCCCTCCCCAGTGCCATGACAACACAAACCACAGGATCTTCACCCATTTCCATGCCTGCCCTGTCACCGGGTGGTTATCAGCAGCGTTGAGCTTTGTAGTTCTCTGCTGGTTTGTGCTTCCAAGAGCAGCACAGGGGCAGGGACACAGCCCAGAGTGGGGCACAGAGCGGGTGGTTTCTCCAAGCCCCATGCACCAGGGAGGGAGGGAAGGAGAGCAGCTTGGCCAGGATCCCACAGGACAAGAATGAGGTGGTGCCACTGGGTGCTGTGACCCGTGTTGGGGTTTGCAGGGGGTGATTGAAACGGCTGTGGGTGAGCAGAGGCTCAAGGGGAGCTGCTTTGGGCAAGGGTGTTGGGGTGCCCAGTGCCCTGGCATCGTCATTGTCCCATCCTGGGGTGGGAAGGGGTCTGTGCAGCCCCCATCTCACCCACCTCCTGCATGTCCTCACTGGTGGTGGTGCCGTGTGGCTCTGGAAAGGATCCAACCCCCTGGGCTTGGCAGGGCCAGGGAGTGCTCCAGGGGGCACGTGGGTGGCAGCTGTGCCTGCACCGGCAGTGACGTGCTGTGGGATGTGCTCAGCCACCCTTCTCTCTTTGCAGCTGAGTGCCGACCTCCCTGGAGCCTTCTCCTCCCTTGGGACCGGGGCCAAGAGGAGCTTTTGGAGAGATGTTCCCACCTCTGGGCTGCAGGAGGGGCTTCCCCAGGGAGGTAGGTGGGTTTGTGACCTTCCTCTGCTGCTCTGTGGCTGGGGCTGCCAGCGTGGCCAGGAGCAGGAGCTTTGTGGGGCAAGGGTGGGTGCCCTCTGCTCCACCCCTTGGGATGCCCAGGAGCCAGGAGAGCACCACACAGTGCAGGGAGGAGTTGGGATTCATCTGGGAGCTCAGCTGGGAGAGGGAGGCAGACGAGCTCCTGTCTCCCTGTCCCTGCTCAGCACCCAGCCTGTGCAAGGGTGGAGGTGAGGGTCTAATCCTGCTTTTTATCTCCCTGCAGCCTGGCCCTTGGCGACCACCACCCCCCCACACTCATGGCCCCCAGGATGTGTGGGATGAGCCTCTCTGGGAGCAGCAGCAGAGGAGAGGCAGGGGCAGATGGCACCTGGTAAGGAGGAAGCTGAGGGCTGCAGTGGGGAGGTGGAACTGCAGCCAAACCCAATCACCCCAGGGAGCTGCCTCCCTCACTGGTGGGTTTTTGCCATTGCAGCCTTGTCCCTGGGAGCCCAGACCCTTCCCTGGCCCTGCTGACGTCCCTTGGAGTGAGGAGGACAGGAGATGGGCACCCCACGACTGTCCCCCACAACCCCTTTGGGATTACAGAGAAGACAACCTAGGACCTAAGGACTGCTTTGGAGAGGGCTGGAACCCGGTGAGGGGGGGGTGGGCTGGGGGGTGGCAGTGGCCCTAGAACCAAGGGCAGGGGGCACATGAAATAAGGGGGGGACCTTTCACTGCCCTGGTGACAAGGATGGGGCATGGGTGTGGGTTTCCCTGCATGGTACTGGGAGCAGTGGGAGCCCAGCACAACTCTTCAGTCACAGCATTTCTTCTCTCCTCCTTCTTCTCTCCTCCTTCTTCTCTCCTCCTTCTTCTCTCCTCCTTCTTCTCTCCTCCTTCTTCTCTCCTCCTTCTTCTCTCCTGTCCTTCTGAAGTCTTCTGTCCTGCTCTGTGTCTAAACCCACCCTGTTCCCCACAGAGGCCCATCCTTGGCTGCGTTGACATCTCTGAATTCCCCAAGGAGGAGCAGCACCTACCCTGGCCCCTTGCCAGCCTGCCAAGGTGGGTGCCCACTCTTGGGTGGGGGTGCAGGAGGACCGTGCAGCCGAGGGGTGATGGGCAGGGGCAGCGGGGCCAGGCTCTGTGTCCATGCACAGCCCAGGGGAGATGCAGCGTTGAAGCTGGTCCTGCTCAGAGTGCGGGGAGGTGGCACTGGAGACCCCTTCCAGCCTAAATCCCCCCTCCTGGGGCTGCCTTTGCTCCCCCAGGGACCAAGGTGGGTTTCCACCCCTGGGCTATCGTGGCCTGCGGAGGAAGTTCTGCCAGCGCCGTCGCCGAGAGTTAACCGAGGTCCTACGTGTCCCGTGCCCCAGGCCCTTCAGAGGTTTGTGCAGAGCCTTCACCAGCTGCCCAGGGCTGTGGGAGGCCCCACGTCGTGCTCAGCACCTTGTCCTTGGTGGTCTCCTTGGGCAGAACGAGGAGTTGCTCCCATTGTGTTTCTCACTCCTCAGGGAAGACGCGACACTTCAAGTCTTCTTATCCTCTCCCTGGGACGAGCTGGACGGGGGTCAAAGAAGAGCCTCAGCACCCTGATCATCCTCCCCAGTCACCTACCTCCCGCAAAGATGGTGCACAGAGCATGGAGCAGACAGCTCAGGTTGTGGGGCTTGACCTCCCTCCTCCCAGCACCCATCAGTGTCCTGATTTTGCGTGGTCTGAGCCCTGCACGGTGCCGCCGTGCCCCTAACCAGTGTGGTTCCCCCCAGAGCCCACCAGCAGCAAGCCAGAAGGTCTCAGAGCCCCCCAAACCACCTGACACCCCTCAGAAGAGCCTGGCTGCTGACCCCCAGGCTGTGGCAGAGGCTGCAGAGCAGGAGGAGGAGGCAGGAGGAGCGACGTCGGTAGGAGAGCACCCTTCTGGGGGCAGACAGGGAGGCTTGAACCCCTGGAGGTGCCTGGCTCGGGGGTCTCTGCAGCCAGTGTAACATCTTCCTTCTCTCTCTCATCCAGCCCTTTTGCTCTTCACCTTGCTGTCTTTTTGCCAGGCATGGAAATTTTTGTGACTCTTTTTTGGGGCTGCAAAACCCCTGTGGTTTCCTTTAGGTTTTAGCACCCCGTCCATCCTGTCCCATTCTGCTCCTCAGGACAGACACGTGTCCTCACCTCACATCATTGTATGTCCCCAGGTCGAGCCAGGAGATGAGCAGAAACCTGTGAGCAGCCACAGCCAGGACCTCTCTGCCTTGGAAACGGAGCCAGCCCCTCTGGAGAAGAGCCCTACTGGGACAGGGGAGCACCTGGAGGTATGAGCAGCTCCTCCCACCTCAAAGCAGTGCCTGGGCGAGGCAGGAGCTGGCAGCCCCCACTGCAAACCCTTTTTCCCCCTTGCCTGGGTGGCATTGCCAGCCCTCACCATGAGCTCAACACATCTGGGACTCTCTGCACAGGTAGAGCCGTGTGACCAGAGTGTCCCTAAAGCTGCTGTGGGTGGTGGGTCACATCCCCACAGTCCAGCAGCCTCTCCAGAGCCTGCTGAGAGGGTCCAGCCTGCAGCAGGCTCTGGAGAGGTGGGTGCTGAGCTCTGCCCACGTTCCCCGGGATGGCAGCATCAGCTGAGCGGAGCTGGAGAAGCCGAGGGAGAAGCTGCTGGCGATGGGGTGGGTTTTGGTGTGTGTTGGGTTTTGGTGTGTGTTGGGTTTTGGTGTGTGTTGGGCAACTCTGCAGCCTGTCTCCACCCCGGGGCAGAGCCCATCAAGGCCACTGCTGCTGGCAGCCCCGGCTCCCTCGGCTCCTGCGCAGCCGCTGCCTTCCTCCCCCAGCTCCTTCTCTCCCCCAGCTTCCTGATGGCCTTCAGCCACCTGAGGACTCCCAGGTCCCACCAGGATCTACCATGGAGCCTGCTGCACTGCCCAGCCAGGCTTGCACTGCACCAGAGACCTCACCAGGGACCCAGCACCCTCCTGGGGCTGGTGAGATGGAGACGGTACGGGGCCAGGGCGCCTCCCTCACCCCGAGACATCCCCAGGTCCCCCGTGGGGTGGGTGCCCTGGGCTCAGGGATGGTGCCATAGCCCAGGAGCAGCGGGGCAGGATCCCTCCGGCCTCCCCACTGGCAGGATTACAGGCTGGGGTTAAAGTGGGGCTTTGTCTGGAGGCAGAGCCCATGTCAGCCCCGGTGCTGCCTGTGCCGGGAGTTTGGGAGAAAGCCAGAAAATAACTAGAGGCTTGAGAGTGTGCTGGAGCGTGAACGACCCCGAGCCTCCGGCTCTAATGAGAGCAGAGCAGCTTAATTACTGCCTAACGGGGAAGAGGAATCTGCTGGTGGGGCTTGCCAGGGCTGGGGGCAGCTCTTGCACCCATGGGGAGTAAAGCAGCACCCTGGGGAGCCACCTTCCCAGTGAGTCCCCCTGCATGGTGACCAGTCCCTGGCTAGTATTCAGCACTGGCAGCCCCAGCTTGGCCCAAACTTGGCCCAGTCCCTCCCTCCTTCAAAGCATCTGATCTTTCCTTGGCTTTTCCACTGTCCAGGCTGCAGGTGACCAGCACCAGCTCTGCTCCCAGCTCCTGGTACCCTCCCCGGCTGGCACCGAGTCCCATGGCACCAATCCCTGCTCTGCCACTGACCCCCATGGCACTGAGCCCTGCAGCACCAAGCCCCGTGGCACCGACCCCTGCTCTGCCACCAAACCCTGCAGCACCAAGCCCCACTCTGCCACCCACCCCCGTGGCTCCAAGCCCCGTGGCACCCACCCTAGTGGCTCCAACCCTCGTGGCACCGACCCCCGCTCCGCCGCCGTCCTCGCCAGGAAGGAGGAGATCGAGCTGGTGAGTCCTGGTGGGTCCTCAGCTGAGGCCAGTGAGGGTCTGGGAGTGGCTGCAGGGTGGGGGGGCTCACCCAAGGACCCTTGAACCACATCGGGAGAAGTGATGCTGGGTGATGGGGGATGTGAAGTTGGCATTTTAGAGGTCGCTGTCAACTCTTGGTTGATGAGAAAGATGCTTGTGGGCAAGAAGGGGTTTGCAGGGGCTCAGATGCTGTTGGGGGTTCATGGATGAGGCTTAGGGGAAAAAATATCCCTGGGGGGGGCTGCACGCTGCTGGTGGGGAGGTTTTGGGGTGCCCCACGCCCACCCCGTGCTGCTCCCCTGCAGTCCTACCAGCAGTTCAGCCTGACCATCGCCGTGGTGGCCACGATGCTGCTGCAGAAGGAGCCCTCCATGGAGGCACCACTGGGGCTGGCCCTGAGGGCCAACCTGCGCCAGGGCCGCATCCACCACCTGCGGGAGCTGGAGGATTTCATCAACAGCTACGACTCAGCCACCCTCAGCCGCTGATGGATGGACACCCCCCCTCACCAGCCAGGGTTGGGGGGTGATTAGGGGCCGTGCTGGTGCCTCAGGGTGCTCATGAGGTGCTGAGCTCCCAGGTTAAGGTGGTGTGGAAGTGTTGGTGCAGTCCCACCATCTCTCTTGGAGATGGAGGAAGGGGGTGCTTAGTTTCAGCCGTGCCCAGACCTGTATGTGCAGCACAAGGGGGAGCTGGTTTTATTGGAGAGTGATGAGAGAGGCTGCAGGGACCTCCCCTCCACCCCAGCTCCTCACTCCATTCCTGGTTCACAGGAATGTGCCTCAAAAACCCAGGGATTGTTCGCTTTAAATGTAAAAATAAACCATCTGTGGTCTTTGCAGCCATCTCTGCCATCATTCTGGGGCCAGCAAGGGAGGGGTCCCACAGTGAACCCACCCCAGGGGACCCCCAGCTGTAACACAGGGCAGCAGCCACCCCTGGGGATGCCCCTCCTCGGGGTGACATGGCCAATGCCACAATGACCCTGGGGTCATCTCTCCCATGTTCAGATTTCAGCCAAACTTTATTGGAGCATCGTCATCGGCCGCAGCAGAGCTGCCCCTGGTCCCCTCCCCGTGGTGGCAGCAGGACACGGTGCCACCAGGGATGGAGAGCATCTGGCAGTGGTGCTCATCCTTCAAGGAGGTGTCCCTGGGAAGGCTCCAGCACCCCTCCTGTCCCCGTGTGTCCCCAGCAGCAGCCCCACACAGGGAGCTGCCCTTGTCCTCAGCCCCTGGTCGCCCTCCCCTACGTGGGGCTGCCCCGTGTCTGAGGTGGGAGCCCTGGTGCTGCTCCCTGCCTGCTTTACCTGCTCCTAGTCGTGGGAGAGGCCGGCAGGATCCAGCAGCTTCTCCCCACCAGCCTTGGGCTACGTCCAGAACGTGCTTGGAACGTGTCGAGCCCGTGGCAGGGGTTGGCAGGATGGCAGCAGCACTCGGGGACCCCCCTGTCCCCACTGCTAGGACACGCTGCAGTGCTTGCTGCTGCCCCGAGGCTTCGCCGTCCTGCCCCCGGCCTTCCCCGGGGGCTCCCTGCCCAGGGAACTCATCCCGGGCTTGGGGATGGGCTTCCCAAAGAAGAAACCCTCTTCCTCCGAGTCTGAGTCCGAAGATGAAGAGCAGGTGGGACACCAGGAGTCTTCCTCCTCCGTGATGTCCTGCAGGTCGGTGTCCTCTGGCCGTGAGCGGTGTTGGGCAGGGGATGTGCCCCCTTGGAGGTGGGGGTTTCCATTGCCTGCGGGTGTTCGGGGGTCAGGGCCCCCTGAAACTGGGTGGCCCGAGGCTCCAGGCTCCTTGGGACTCTCTGTGCTGGGCTGGGGGGCAGAGGCTGATGGTCCCAGCACCCCTGTGTGTGCAGCATCCCTGCTCCGCTCCTTCGCAGCTGCTCCACAGTCCTCCGGGCTCCTGAATGCAGGATGCACAGGGGCTGGATCCAAAAAAGCCTCTGGAAGAAGGAAAGCAAGAGTGAGTGAGGAAGGGGGAGGCTGACCCTGCCCTGCCACAGCCCCTCGGGATGCAATGGAGGGTTGTACCAGCCAAATCCCAGTTGTTCAGTGCTCGCCCTCCTTGGGAGCTGATCTGGGAGCTTATCACTGCTGTCCCAGCCCTGGGTGGGGCTGCACCCGTGTGACGTACCCCATAAAGTACCGAGGGGCTGAGCAGAGCCTGGTTTTGCTGCCAGTTATAGAAGCACAGGCTGGTTTGGGTTGGAAAGGACCTTAAAGCTCATCTCATCCAACCCCCCTGCACTGAGCAGGGACATCTGCAACTAGAGCAGGTTGCTCAGAGCCCCGGCCAACCTCCCCTGCAATGGTTCCAGGGATGGGGCAGCCACCACCTCTCTGGGCAACCTGGCACAGGCTCTCACCACCCTCAGCAGTAAAAATTTCTTCCTTCTCTCTAGTCTAAATCTCCCTCTTTTAGTTTAAACCCATCACCCCTTGTCCTGTCACAACAGGCCCTGCTCAAAACTCTGTCCCCATCTTTCTGACAGGCCCCTTGAAGCACTGAAAGGCCACCACACGGTCTCCCTGGAGCCTTCTCCTCTCCAGGCTGACCAAGCCCAACTCTCCCAGCCTGGCCTCCCAGCAGAGGGTTTCAGCCCTCCCAGCATTGCTGGGGCCTCCTCTGGCCCTGCTCCACCAGCTCCACGTCTCTGCTGTGCTGAGGACTCCAGAGCTGGCCCTGGCAGAGCAGAGGGGCAGAATCACCTCCCGGTCCCCTCACACCAGTGGAGCAGCAGGACCCATCCCTACCATCCCCTTCCACCCGCTGCCTGCAGCTGGCAGGGCCAGCCCGGGAGAGAGGCGTCGAGTCTGGGGACGGAGCTGAGGCAAAAGCCGAGTCAGAGGAGTCGGAGGAGGTGGTGGAAGAGGCATCATGGCCCAGGCTGCAGGTCTCGGAGCAGAAGAGCCGGCCATGGCGGGAGGTGAGGGGCTGCCCCCGCAGCGGCTTGCGGCAGAGGCTGCAGCAGAAGCAGGCGGCCCGGGCGTGCCAGTGGAGCCCTTGGTGTGTGGCCTCCTCGCTGTCAGCACCTGGGGGGCAACCAGGAGTGAGGGGGAGGCTCTTCCCACGGCCCCGTGCCAAAACCCGGCCTCCGCACCCAGCCGCGGGGCTCCGGCTCCGCAGCCCTCCCAGTTCACCTCCCGCTTTGCCTGGGCGGGGAACCCCCAGCGCACCCTGCCCGGGGTAGGGGGGAGGCGGGGGTCGTACCGATGGGGTCCCCGCAGGCCTGGCAGGGCTCGGCAAAGAGGGTCTCGAAGCAGCCCCGGCAGCAGGGCCGGCCGCTCTTCATCACATAGCGCTGGCCGCGCAGAGGCGCGTCGCACTCCAGGCAGCAGAAGTGCTCCAGGTGCCAGCGCCGACCCTCCGCCTCGATGCACTCCTCCATGAAGATCAGCTGGGGGAGCAGAAAAACACCCACCTTCTGAGCACCCAGCTAGAAATCCCATAGCCTGGAGGATGTGCTAAGAAGTGAGGAGGACCCCCCATGGCATGGGGCTCTCTGCAAGGCTCAGAAAGGAACCTTCTGCCCATTAACAGGTCTTGCTGCATTTTTAAGGTGGCTACAAGAAAGCTGGGGAGGGACTTTTGAGGCTGTCGGGTAGTGGTAGGACTGGGGGGAATGGGTCAAAAGTAGAGGTGGGGAGATTCAGATGAGACGTTAGGAAGAAGTTGTTGCCCAGGAGGGTGGGGAGACACTGGCCCAGGTTGCCCAGAGAGGTGCTGGAAGCCCCATCCCTGGACATCTTGAAGGCCAGGCTGGCTGGGGCTGTGAGCAACTGCTCTAGTGGGAGGCGTCCCTGCCCATAGCAGGGGGGTTGGAACTGGATGATCTTTAAGGTTCCTTCCAACCCTGACAATTCTATGATTTGCAGCCCCCCCAGCCAAGTGCAGCAGCAAAAAGGGAGGTAAAAGCCTCTCCCCAGCCCGGCACCCACCTGATCGCAGGAGGCACAGCGGGGTCGGAAGAGCTCGGCGTGGTGCCGGCCGCAGTAGATCCTCCCATCCTGCTGGAAGTAGATGAGATCCACCAGCGGCTGGTGGCAGAAGTGGCAGGAGAAGCAGGACGGGTGCCAGAACTGGTTCCCCAGCCGAGACGCCGAAACCCCCGGGTCCCCTTTGTTCAGCCTCCTGCCGCACTGCAAGGCAGAGGGACAGGTTGGGGCCAGGCTGAGCTTTTGGGGACGGGTCCCCGCTGGGGAACGGGCACTGCCAGGTGCTGGGGGGGTGGTCCCTCACCTTCTTGCAGGGACAGCCATGGCAGGGACCTGGTACGGGACATGCCAGCCCCTGGCCCAGCGCCTCCCGTCGCCGTCGGGCGCTGAAGGCTCGTAGCTGCCTCTTCTCCTCCTCGGCGAGGTCGGGGCAGTACCGCTCCTGCTCGGGGAGACGTGGGTCAGGGGGGGCACAGTGGGTGAAGCCCGGGGTGGGCAGCACCCAACAGACCCATGGCTTACATCGCAGTCCTGGGGAGGCAGCTGCTGCAGGAGGGCTCGGGCACGGAGCCGGATCCTGTCGGTGGGAGATGCTGGTGGTGGTGAGCGGGTGCCAAAGCACAGCGGGACCTTGGGGTGTCACCAGGGAGAGAGAAACACAAGCAGATTTTTTAGGGGCATTAAGAGGCTTTGCTTGAGGTTGCTAAAATGTGTTTTATCTGGGGCTGGGGGCGCTTTGCTGCAGGTACCACCCATGGATGGCACCCGCAGGGCTGGGGGAGAGCCCTGGGAGAGCTGGGGTGCTGCTCACCTCGGGGGGCGCAGGGTCCACGGGGGGCTCCGGGTACTCTTCCAGGGCACAGCCGGAGTCGCTGTCGGAGGAGGGTGGTGGGAGGCCGGTGGCAGTGCCACAGGGCGGGGGCTCGTCTCGCTGGGGCCATGCGGGGCTCGGCAGGGACATGAGCTGGGGAGAGAAGATCAAAGCTGTGAGACCCTCGGCGAGGCAGGGAGCAGGGGTCCATCCCCAGGACATTTTTCGTCCCGTCTGCCCAGCATGGACTTGGCTTCATGTGGCTCCTGGGGAGGGACCCCAGGTCAGATCCAGCTAGGATGATGCTCAGCACCACCACAACCTCAAGACCCTTGGCTGAACCACTGCAGAAATCCAAGCCCCCCAAGGGCTTTTGGGGGCTGCTCCTTCCTCTGCAGGGGTTATAAGCAAACCCACACTGAGGACATGGGTGCTCAGCAGGTCTGGGGCTTTGTCTGATGAGCAGGAGGCTCTGACAGGATGGTGATGGGTCAAAGCTGGGCACAGAAGATCCCGAGTTTCTGTGCTCAAGCTGGAATAGTTTCGGGAAATGGCACCAGCCGTTTACTCACCCACAGCAGATTTTCCCTGGCTGCCACCAGTCCTTTGCTGGGTCTAATCCCTGCTCTAGTGGCCTGGCCCTGAGCGGGGCTGCGGGAGGAGACTGAGACCTAGCCCAGTTCAGTGGAAAATAATTTATTCCCCTGGGGCTGCTATTGTTCTGCCCCGAGCGGCTGTTCCTGCCCGGGCAGCCGGCTCGCCCAGCAGCCACCACCTCTCCTGGGTAATGGTTTGAGTGGAAACCCGGCCGGGCCCATCCCCTCCTCCCCACGCAGCTTTTCACCATTTGCTTCCTTCCTGGCCTGGTTTTCCAAAACAAAGGCGAGGTGGGGATGGCTCCTGGGGCTCCCTGGATGCCAGCCCAGAGCCCAGCGCCCTCTGCCCCAGCTTCCTGCCCCAGCCAGGGTGGGATGAGGGTGGGATGAGGGTGGGATGGAGCTGGGACACTGCTCCAGGGGCGAGTCCTGGTGCTGTGACCAAATGGCCCCAGGACAACCTTGGGTTCAGCCTGTGCTGTGCCCCCCGTGGATGGATCAAGTGCTTTGGAAGGTGTTTTATATAGCAAGGGGCTTGGAATGGTCTCAAGTTGAGGGGTGGGAGCTCCCAAGTCACACATCTAGGTCCTGCTCCATCACTACCATGAGGACCAGTTCACTCCTCTGCACTGGGATGACTGGTTTATCCTCCTTGCCCAGCCTGGCCAGCACCAGCATCCCCACTGCTCCCACCAAACAGCTTTGACACAGCTCAGCCCCTGCTCCCATTGTGCTCCCCTCACCACAGCTTCTCCTTCCTATGAAGCATCCTGGGGTGCTGGGATGTTGCACCCAAAGGTGGGAGAGGGTGGATGAGCCCGGGCAGCTCAGGGTTCCCTGCCATGCACCTGGGTCAATGATTAACGCTGCAGATTGGCTAATCAGGGGATAAAACAAAAGGGCTGCTTGCTCTTTCCTGGGGCTTGGGGTCTGCCAGCCTTGGGCTTAGCTCAGAGAGGCTGTGGAGCTGATTGCATGGTGCTGTTCAAGGCTGTGCTGGGCTCTGGAGGGGATAGGGATGGAATAATCTGGCTCAACTCTGTGTATTTACATCCTAAAGAGAGCCCAGGCCTTGCTGACTTGGTGAAGAACCACTGCTGGTGTTGGGCCAGTGATCAGGCTTGGCTCTACAGTGCTGCAGGTATATCCAAGTGTCCCCAGGGATGCTGAACAGGGACCTCCGTGGGCTCAGTGACCGATCCAAACTCTGCTGCTGCCTTGTGTAGGTACCAAATCTCTGCTTTTCCCTCCCCACGGGAGGTGGGTGGCAGTCCTGGGCTGTGCTTGGCTCATTAAGCCTCCAAGCTGCATTTGTCTAATCTGCTGGGGCTTTGCTCTAATTAGACCCCTCTGATGCTCAGCAGACTCAGCAGAGCTGGTGGTACCTGCGTGGCCCCAGCCCCGTGGCACAGGGCACCTCATCCCAGGGCTGTCACGGATGCCCAGTGGGGTGATGCTGGGGCAGAGCAGAGGGAACAGGGCTCCTGGCTGCTGTGGATCCGTGGGGCTGTGCTGGAGAGCCCAGCCCAGCCTGGTTTGATGTGATTATGCTGGCTGGCAGCCGTCTGGGCTGGAGACAAGTCCCTGTAATTAGCCCCAGACGGTGACAGAGGTATGTGCCTCCCATGCTAAGGAGCCAGGCAGCCCCAACAGGTCCATCTCCTCTGCTCACCAGCCCTGTCCTCTCTTCCTTCCTACTCTCCCTTGCTGCCTCCAGGCAGTCCTGCCATTGCTCTTCCCCACTGCAAAAGGGATACAGGGATGCTCCTTGCCCTCCTAAACAGGGACAGGGGAGCCTGGGCCTGGCATCAGGGGAGGTGGCAGGAGCTGATACCCCCCTGCCAGCACAAACCTGGGTGCTGAAGGTTTGTCCTCCCAGATGGGACCTGTGAGGGACCAGTTGGGCAGGCTGAGTGCCACTGGCTGTCATTTGCCTTGGCTTTAAAAGCCTCTTGTCCTGCCTGTGGGAGCTCTCAGCTCCCTTGTGATCTCTGAAGGGTGGGCAGCCTCCTCGCCATGCTCCTCTGCCTGCTCACGGCCTTTGGCTGCCAGCACAGCTTCAAACAGCCGTCCAGGCTCCAGTCCTGGTGCTGGCATCTCTGGGGCCCTGTAGGATTCCCCTTCCTGCTCCGAGCACGTTTCCCTCAGTGCCTACAGCCCTTTGCAGAGCAGTCGCAGCTCCCTGGGGACAAGAGGATAAAATTCACGGGAATATTAATCTCATTTGGCTCCCTGGGAGCAGCCCCCATCTCCAGCTGGCTGGGGGAGTGTGTGTGGGCTCCCAGCCCTCTCCTGCCAAGGTCACACATTAACTTGCAGTGCAGCCACCCTGGTCCATTCACATTCAGCACAGGCTCCCTCTTCCCAGCACGGCCAGGGGCTGATCTGCTTCTCTGCCATGGCCTTTGGTTTGCTAAAATCACCTCTCCACCTACTTCAGACCCCTCTAGCCTATTTTTCAGAAGCACCAAACACTCCCCATCACCAAAAAGACCAGATCTCCTTTCAAGCACCCAAAAAAAGCACTGGCAAAGTGCAGAGCTCTGTGTTCACCACCTCACCCACAGGATAACCTGTTTTTGCTTGAGCTCCTGTCAACACAGCTGCGATGGAGGCGCGTGGAAGCAAAGATAGAGAGCAATAAAGATGCTTCTCTTCTGGGGTGAGATAAGCTGGGGTCTGGTAAGGCAAGCCAGAGCAGCTCGTCCTGCAGTGCAGCCCCAGCCTGGCTGCTCAAGCTGGAGCCTGTCCCATGAAGGAGCCCATGGTGGCTTTTGGACTTGTGATGGCACAAGGTAGGTGCTGCTGGCTGGGCACAGCAGTGTCATGGGCACAGCAGGGTGGAAGGACAGGGCTGGCACAGTCTCCCAAGTGATGGGGGGGGCTCAGCATCCTGCTCTGCCATATGGCACCATGTTCTTCATACCATGGGTGACACCATGGCCTGTTTGCTCAGCAGGGGCTGTGCCAGTGCTGCAAAGGGCTTTTCTTAGCGTGTTTTCCCCCATTTGAGAGCTCAGGCACGGCTGACTGCCCCTGCTCAGGCCAGTAACCCATTAACCTGCTGGAACTCAGCCATTCGTGGGCACAACCCGAGACCCCCACCCCACCTCTGCCCCGCGGCCACCGGATCTCACCAACCAACCCCCAGACATCCCATTCCCGCTCAATCCCAGGTGGAGGAGGGATGGTGGAGCCAACAGCTCCTTCCTGGAGACCTTCATAACCAAGGAACCAGGCAGCCCCACCAGCCCCATGCCCATGCACCTGCCTGCGGGCAGAGCCTGGCACGATGCAGCAGCCACTGTCTCCCACTTTCGGGGGACATCTTCCTCCACACAAAGACCTTGGGGCCATCAACACCACTCTCCACCCCCCATTTATTTCTCCCAGCCAAAAAACCCCCTTCTTCACCCCCCCCTTCCCCGTCCAACAATTCCCGGACGGGCACTCTCCGGTGCCCCCCCTCGCTTCCCAAACACCTTCTCCCCTTAGCTCAACACACATCTCGGAGAAACCAGCCCTGGGAAGCCCTTTCCAGCCTCACGTACCTGCCCTTTCCCCGCGGTCCGGTACCGGGGCTCGGTCGCTCCGGGCTCCGCCGCCCGCTCCAGCCCCGCTGCGGGCTCCGACCCGCCCTGCTCGGGAGGAGGCGAGGGAATGGAGCCTGAGCAGGGAAAACTCTGCAAAGCGAAAGGAAAACATCCAAGCTCAGGCAGGGAAACTGTTGTGTTGGTTCTTTTTTTTTTTTTTCCTCTCTCTCTTTTTTTTTTTTTTTTTTTAATCTGCCTGCCCAGGAAACTGGATCTGTGTCAGCCGGGGTCCTAATTACAGGCTTTTTAGCCTAAATCTACAGAGACAGCCAATGGCAGGGAATCCCAGCGGCAGGCAGGGAGGGGAAGAGCAAAGGATGGTGGAAAAGGGGGGGTGGACATTAACCCTAGAGGGGAAAGAGCTCTCGATGACATCTGGTTTTCTCCCTACCTCTCATTTTCCGACCGTCCGCGCCCCTCCCTCCATCTGCGGCTCGGTTCACCCCAGGTTGGCGTTTTGATGCTTTTTTTTTATGATCCCGCGCGGTGATTTATTTTCCTACCGAGATCAGAAAGAGCTGAAGCTTCATGAAAGAGGGGAAGTGTCATTACACCCCAATTGAGAGGTGGAGAAACTTTGGCTGGGCTCTCACAAAGGAGTTAGCCAGAGGCAAGTCAGGGTGTCCCAGTTTTCGCAAGCCCTGAACACCTGACGAGCCTCCTAAGAACCATTTAGACCGGCTTTGGCTGCAGCAATTGTGCTGGGGTGAAATTTAGCAGAGTCTCCGACGCAGGGCAGAGCGTCTTTGTTGTGTTTCTGTGGATTTCTCACATACCATAAGATTTTTCTTGCCTGACGAGGTGGCTTTGGGGATGGTCACGGACACAGCAACCCCCCCCCCCCCAAAACCCCACATAGGATGGTTTGGGTTGGAAGTGACCTCAAAGAGCATCAAGTTCCAACATCTGGACCACGCTACCACCCATGTGGTCCCAACATCTCCTTGTCCAGGATCTGTGGCTTGTTCTGGGGCTCCACTGGGAGCCCCAAGGGGTGCAGGCGGCTCGTGTGTTATGTAGGTCTGTAGGATCAGGGTCAGGATTACAATTTAAATCCGTAGCGATGGTAATTTGTCATGGGAGGTGGCCAGGCTGCACTGGCACTGCTGGGAGAGGCCGTGCAGGGTGGTGTTGGTGTGTGGGTTATTGCACTGCTCACAGGTGGTTTATGTCTCTTGCAAAATCCCTTGGGCAGGGAAAGAAGCAGGAGAAAAAGGGGAAGTGGCAGGGGAGCATCTCCTCTTCCCCACGAAGGGCTCCCATTGGGGCTGTCCTTCCCCAAGGTCTCAGCTCTGTGCTGGGGAACTTAATCTACCACTTGGCTTTGGTGCAAGGTTGGTCTCTGCAGCTTTATCTTGACCAGTTCCCTGCTCTGGACTTTGTCCCACTGGGTGGTGTTGGCCCCCCACTCCTCCCTGCTGCCAGCTCCCAGCTCCACCATCCATCCCTCTGCACGCTGGAAAGATTAATGGGCAAAGTCCTCGTTAGGAGACCAGCCAGGCTCGACAGACGGGTCACTCAGAGCTTTCCGAGGTGGGACCAGCCACTGCTCCAGTGAAGCCACCACCCTGGAAACACCACGAGGACCCCCTGGGCAAGCATGAACCTGTGACACGGTGTGTGTGACGGGCAGGGTGCTGGCCTGATGGGCTTCCCAGCTGCTGGTGGCATGACCATCATCTCTGCTTGGTGACTCGGGGCTGGAGAAGACCAGGAGCACTCATATGTCATGGACTAGGGAGAATGGGTCCAAACTAGAGGTGGGGAGGTTCAGCTGAGACGTTAGGAAGAAGTTGTTGCCCAGGAGGGTGGGGAGACACTGGCCCAGGTTGCCCAGAGAGGTGCTGGAAGCCCCATCCCTGGACATTTTTCAGGCCAGGCTGGCTGGGGCTGTGAGCAACTGCTGTAGTGGGAGGTGTCCCTGCCATGGCAGGGGGGGTGGAACTGGATGATCTTTAAGGTCCCTTCCAACCCAACCCATCCGATGGTTCTATGACCCCCCAGCCCC